>CM070521.1:600000-818133 GCA_036346375.1 Guadua angustifolia | reverse complement strand
GAATTCAAAAGTAGCAGTACATATAGCTTCATGACAACAAACCATCACAAGCAAAATATAGAATTCAGTATTAATCCACCATTTAACACATGCCAACCAATTTCAATTCAGTATTCATCCACCATTTAACATAAAGGTGCATCTACCAAAGAAAATATTCATCTACCATGAAACATTATAACAAAATGGGATCCTTTGATGAAGTAGGCATCCACCATTGTCTCCACATCCAAGCATCCATCTCACATGCTGTAACAAAATAGATGTTCAATTAAATAGAGCATATAATTAACAAATGACACATTAGCAGGGAGATTTACATGATATGAACAAGTACCTAGGAATCATCGCCAAACAACTTCTTACTTAAACATTTTATTGCCTTCATGTGCTCAGCTTGGATGTCTTCAGCCATATCACTAGTGTCACGGGCCATGAGAGACATGAATGTTTCTAGCATTTTAAAACGGCTTGGCACACCCCATCCTGGTATGGCTTGTCACGGGCCATAGATCGCTGGTATGGCTTGGCACACCCCATCCTTTTAAAACGGCTGGCACACATTTCTAGCAGTCCAATCAATAATTTGGCTACAACACGGACTATGCTGCACTCCAATCATTCGGCAACTTGATGGCAATGCATTTGTTTGGTCCACACACGTTGACCGTGTGAGCTTGACACTGCTTGATCCGTGCAAAATTACAAGCATATTTTCTCTTAACACGTAGATCAAGTAGATATTGAACATGACTAAAATATAAGATGCACAAATATTGAAGTATGAATAAAGAGTAGGTGGTGATTGCTTACCCATTCGTTTGCTTCAAGATTTATGTAACTTGTATTAGGAGGAAAAGTATTGAAGCGTTAATCCTAAAATATTCCTAATTATTACTCCATTCAGTCACAAATAGTTGTCATTTTAGACATCAGCATTGTACCTAAAACTTAATGTGTCTTATACTTGTGGACAATAATACCGTTGACGGAGGGAGTAGTATATTTGTTGGTTAATTGCAACTGATCGAGTAAATCTCAAGGTAACTACGCCCGCGAATGTACTGCAGACAAAAAAAAAACAGAATTAACTAGTAAGGAATTGAAACTAATTAAGACAAGGAAAGTCCAGTCTCGAAACATAGCCTTTCCCGGATCAAAAACGAATGCCACCGCATCACAACAAATTAAGATTACAATAACACTTTCGAATGATCACTTCAATGATAATCCATACAGAAAAGTGTCAAACAAAACCCACTTATTATTAGAGTAAATCGGCTCGACGCAATGCATCGCTCCTCTCCTGTGTTAAGACCCGGAGAGACATGATAGTAAAAGAGTTGAAAAATAACTCGCATGGGAAACGAGTAATTATGGTAAACAGCCACATGCATGCAGTTAACCAAATTATTACCATGCATGTTGACCATGTACTAGTACAGGTTGTTTGCTGTCAACAACGGAGCAGAGTAGTCAACCGCGTGATAAATCACCGTGCTATATATGCATCGTCGATGCTTAGGATGGCAGCTCCTCCATGGCCATCTCCTCCATCTTCTGGTGCGCCCTCGCCTCCATCTCGCAGCACAGGCACGGCCGGCTCACCACCGCGCCGTGAGCGTGAGCGTGCGAGTGCCCGTTCGCGTGCGCGTCGGCGGCGGGGGCCTTGCGCGCGATGATGACGGAGTTGATCACCTCGTCCTCAGGGTGGTGCACGGCGAGCACGTCGAACCCGCCGCGCCGGATCTCCTCGGGGTCGACCACCGGATACAGGAAGCCCCGCGCGCCGTGCGCGCTCCTCACCACGAGGGCGGCGCCGGGCGCCATGTGCCTCCCGAGGTGCTCCACCACGCGGGCCTTCTCCTCGGCCGCCATGCCAACGAGCGCGGCCAGGAACACGACGTCGTACGCGGCCAGCTCCCGCGTCACGTCCGCCACGTCCGACGTGTGGAACGCCATTCGCGCTCCCACGTCCTCGTCAGCGCGCACGAGCCGCCTGGCCCGCTCGTTGGCCTCGCCGCAGATGTCGTAGTTGTCGAAGGACGCGACCGGCAGGTGGCGCGCGGCGAGCACGAGCGAGCTGAGCGGGAGCGGGCCGGAGCCGACGAACGCGACGTGCGCCGGCGCCGGGCCGGGCACGTGGCGGGCGAGGAGGCTGTACTCGAGCTGGCTGAGCTTGATGTAGTTGTTGAAGTAGGGGAAGAGTGCGAGGTGGTCAAGCGGGTTGTCGAAGGCGGCGAGGAGGTCGGAGTAGTGGGCCTCGAGGTGGCCCTCGGCGTCGGCGCAGAGGCGGGTAAGGCGGGCGCGCATGTCCTGGGCCTCGGGGCCGAGCTTGCGGACGTCGACACGGCTAGGCGGGATGCACGCCGTGACGAGGTCGGTGAAGAGCGCGTTCACCTCCGGCGAGGGGCTCAGCGACGGCAGCTTGCTGATGGCGGCGGTCAGGCCGGTGATCTTCTGCACCAGGGCCTCCTCCTCCAGTGCTTGGGAATCCATGTCCATCACTTGATTCTTTGGCGAGCTCCCAAGCCCGAGCTCGAGGCCGAAATTAATGGCCTACTAGCTTAGCTGAGTGAGCGACCGGGACGAGGCGAGGCGCACGAGCTACTCCGGAATGGGCGAGGGGGTTTATATAGGCCCTGTTTGGAGCTATAATCAGGTTCAGTTTATAAAAAGTCGGTAAGTCGTATGAGGTTTTGTTTGTTTGGACTTAGTTTTTTTTTTTATAGTTTAAAGCTAACTTTTTGATTTAAACAGTTTAAAAGTTAATGACTTTTGTACACAATAGAGGTAGATAATTTTATCTAACTTTAATATTATTAGTCTAAAACTAACCATCAATAAGCCAAAAAAAAACATCTCTCTAGTAACTTTTGGCTTTTAGTTGTATGGAGACTTATGACTTTTGAAAAGGCCAGATTAAAAACTATTTATGTGTTTAGACTTTAGCCTTTTAGCTTTTAAGCTGGTGAAAAAATCTAAACAAACAGAGCCTAAATAGTTCAGCTTTAAATTTGTTTTTGGTATAAGCAAAAAAATCATATATAACTAATAAAAGTCAAAAGTTGAAAATTAGGATGGACCTACTTTTCCAGTTTATTATTAAGAAAAATTAGCTATTTATTAAACGGTATCTTATAAAAAAATATAACCGTTTTTCAGCTAAAAAACATCTTTTTAAAAAAACTACAGCTCCCTGACAAACCTATATAATATAATGGGCGGCTGGGCCGGGTGGCACAGGTACTCAGGTGATGAGCGATGGGGCCCACGTGCCCAACGGTCAAGATGCGGAGAATGGACCAAGGGTTCGTTCAGGACCGTTGATTTCGCCGGTAGCGGTTGAGTTGCATTCCATCCGCCCGCTACTGCAACTATCAGACTGGCTATTAAGCTGGTCCGACCACGGACTAGCTAGGCCATACATACATGTATCAATGATACAATCAATCGTATGTAGCCAGAAATATAGCTCGTATGCACAAGCAACTGTGGTGATAGAAATGCCAAATTAAATCTAGCTAGTCAGTATACATATGCAGTATTATTATATGCATGCATCATTTTTTAAAAATAAGATATGTATGCATCATAGAGAAAAGTTTTTGTGTTAGTTTCTGCACCGTTAGTGTATCATCGATCTCGTAAGATCGATGCGTGCATTGATGGTGCACGTATGATGCTCAAGCTACTGCACGCCAACTGCCGGAGTGCCGAGTGAATCTTTCCGAGTACTCCTTTCGGCCATAGATTATTGTCATTTTTAAAATCGACATTCTTTGACAGGGCCGTACCTCGAATTTTGGGACCCTTGAGCTTAATTTGAAATTAGATCATCTTGAAAAGGTTAATTACCAGAACAAAAGATCATGTTTCACACTTTAAACTAGTATGGGAGATGCTTCCATACTTGTCTTTTTTTTACAGTTGCACAAATGTTAAAACATAAATAAAGAGTGGATAGTGATTATTTACCCTTTCGTTTGCTTTAAGATTTATGCAACCTGTATTAGGAGGAAAAGCATTGAAGCACTGCTCAACTAGTATTTAACTTTGTAATCATCATATGTCTAGCATTTATTGGAAAGAACCTTCAATTTTATTGTAATTAATCTTTCCCAAATTAAACATCAATTTTAAGTGCTATCGTGAGTCTTTCTAAACTATTAGATCTTTGTCGAAGTCACAGAGAATCCAAGTAGTACTTCAAAAATTCAATCGATTAAAAATTGCCTTCTCGCAAATGCAAAAACCATGTAAATACTGAACAAAATTATATATGCAACAATTGATTACAGAAATAATAGTTGTTTCACAATCATTAAAATATCAATTGAGCCTATATTTTTCTGAGGAATGTTTTTTTAAGATAAATTTTAGTACATGAAAATGAAGAGAGAGAAGCGGGGAAAGTAGATGTGAATTGGTGAAAGTTTTCGTGGAGAAGAGAAGCAAATAAAATGGCCTGCTCACTTACTAGTTTACCACTAATACCAAGATTAAGCTTCACTAATTGAAAGATATTTAGTAGAGAGGGGGCCTTTGATTTTTTGGGGCCATGTGCGGTTGTTCATGTTGCACATGCCCCTGGTACGGGCTTGGCCTTTGAAACATAGCTCCGATCACTAATTTCTATTATAGATATTTATAAAACACAAAAATTATAATACCATAAAAGTACTTTTCGAGACAAATTATAATCTATATGTATGATTTTCACGCATTCAATTTAAATATTTAAAAAGACATTAACAAATAAAGTTTGTTTTAAAAGTTTAATTAAACCTAGGTCTAAAATAACATATAGCAATTGGTGACCGGACAAGTATGTGTGACCGGACTACCGGAGGGAGTAATTGGCAAGATTCTCAAGCTACCTTTTCTGCACGCCAACGGCCAGAGTGCCGCGTTAATCTATCTAATCTACCTAGTAATCGGCAAGATGCTCAAGCTAGGTAGCTAGTGCAGCTCGTCAACAAAGATGGATGGATGGATGCAATGCAAGCAGCTAGCTAGCGTAGCTTTGTTGGGTACGATTTTGACTTTGTTTGTGGCGATCGATCGATGGCGCGTCTGTACCGTTCGTGTGCTAGGCACGCGCGCGTACGTCACCGCTGGAAATATATATATATACATCGATCTCTCCACGCACCTTTAATTTAATTTCTGCCGAAATCGACGGCCGGCGGGTAACTGACAAAATCCAAAAGGCGTTCAGATTAATACGTACTGTAGTTATATTACTTGACAACAACCTAGAAAGCCTTCTTAATTAATTCATTCAGCCGGCCGGCCACACGCACGATTATATATAATAGGAAGGGCTCTCTCCACTGCCTCAAATCCTGATATCCAAGTTAATGTATATATTACCGCCAGTGCTCAAATATATATAATACATATATATATCCAATTATCCATACTTCGTCGTTCTACTTTTTAATACACGTACAGATCTACAATGCAATATATATATAATTCGACACAGTTCTGAGTTTATTTGACACGGACCAGAGAATGAATTTTGTAAATGTTATATATATATACTGCTGATATATATGCTACACGACAACCAACTACGTTAGCTAGCTTGCAAGAAAAGTTAATATGCGATTGAAATTCGACTACGTGTTTCGTCCGCATGTATTTCTTTAATTCTTGAAAGAAAAGACGATACTGATCTTAAAAGTCAAAGTGACATTGGCGGCTCATTTCATGCCATCTTGGCGTAGGAGAATATATCGTGTTCACACCGGATCCAGCGTATAGGACGCGCTACTACTATTAGGGTGTGTTTGGTAGAGGCCCAATTTATCGATCCGTAGATCCTGCAAGTAAATGTAAAGTATTCCTAACTTCATAGATCCGTAGAGCTGGAGCTGTGAGTACATTAAGAGTGTTTAGATGAATCATCTTGTTTATATTTTAGACCAAAAATATAAACTTAATTCACTTTATTTTAGTCTACAAGTTTCAGATCTCAGGTGAAGCTGGGATCTAAAGCTCTACCAAACTGGCCCCTAGTCATGCATGCATATAATCAGATCAGCAGCAAAGGTCTATGTCGCATGCTTTTGTAAAGCTTCAGCTCCTATTTCGTTCAATTAAGTTACATCAATCGATCAGATTGTGTGGACGAGTTAATCACGACAAGTTTAGGTTATTACACTTGGTTTACATAGGAGTTTCTTTACCGCGAGGAGGTTTAATTTGTAGGTGTTTTTTTTAGGAAGGTTTATATAGTAATTTAGCCCAGTGCATCACTACTACTACTACATTTTTTCCCCTTCTTCAGGAGAACACCACTTCTACTAAAGAATATATAAGAAGGGCCTAGCTACGTGACGTTAAATTGCTGGTGATTTCATAAAACTACAGGTTTTTTTTTGTACAAACTATACATACTCTCTGTCGCACGAGATACCCTATATGTTGTGAGATACGGCATAGAGTAATTACTCCCAAGAGTAGAAAAAAGGTTTCCTATATATATATATATGGGCATATTTGGTGCAAACCATCCTTACAGTGAAAACTCCGTCAAAATCATTTGTAAAAGTTTTGAAAAAATCTCAAAAAAATTACCATATTTAGGGGAGGTGTCGACGTTTGTTGTCGGCAATAATGAAAAGGGTGCTAGGCGCTGAATCCAAACTCGATGGTAGCACAAGACACCGGATGTATACAGGTTTGAGCTCTCACGGAGGAGATAATACCTTAGTCCTGTGCTCTGGAATTATATGTAGCTAGCTATTCGCTAATGAGATTCTTCTTCGTATGTCCACTCCTGATGCTACCTTACCCCCCCTTTATATAGTAGAGGGGTGCGGTTACAAAGGAGAATCCTAATCGGTTACAAGGTGGAGATTGTATCTCTTTTCTTATCCGTTAAACATGATAGCAGTTAGGATTACAATTGTATCCTCCTAAGCGTGGTTGATTTTCATCTTTGGAGTTTCCTTGTTGCGTATGGCGGCTCGCCTCCGGCAATACCCATCTTTATGTAATCGCTTGGCCCATCCTCTTGGGTGGTCCTCACGGCCCGCCATGCCGATACCCGGTCCATATACTCCACAAGAGCCCCGAAAGTGCTTTGCGATCAAGTTATCGCCTTCCCGGTCGCATTTCAATCGAAGTCATGCTTCACGCCGAAAGTGTTTCAGATTCTTGTTGCTGACCTCCCGATTTTTTTTCCACCGAAAGTGCCCCTGTTGTAGGCAAATAGATCGTGAAGGACTCAATAGAGCTCCACGCGTTAAACTTTCCGAGTGGTTCCCAGCCCAATTATTGGAATACTGACAGTCGGCTCATCTTGGAGCATACCATATCCCAAACGATATGCAGAAATCAAAACGCTTTTCCCACTCAAAGCAAAATTCAGCACCGCTCCCTTTAAATTCATTTGTCGCCGAGGTTACTGATGTCGTCGTTGAAGCGTTGGCCCACACGCGTCGCATCCAAATTTAGTAGCCCTGAAATCATGTATATGCAGAACTTAGGCCATGTAAAAATAATTCACTTGGATGTAATGCCCGACTGGTTTATATATAATTTTAGAGTTTTTTACTCCTTTTTCTTATTGATTTTGAATTCATCCGAGTGGTTTTGACTCTTTTTGTTTAAGCACTCTGCCCGACTAGTCTAGCCCCCGAGCGTTGGGAGTCGGCTCATAGCTCTTTTTCCCAGACACGCGTTTTGGGTGACTAAAGTTCATCGTTTATAATGTCAGAGCTTCACAACTCGGAATTAACGCACTCGGATTCATTTGTAATCGTTAAGTAAAAGAAGAAAAACACAACTCAGAAAAAGATATGCGCCTGCGCACACTATTAGGTGTAGCCCCCGACTTACTATTTAGTTGTGGATCAACTAAGTAGCAAGTCAAGAAAGCCAACAATTTTATTCATAATGACATAATTGAGTAAAAAGCGACTTAGCTGCTCTAAACTCCATGTGTTGTCGACGATCGTGTCGCCTTGCTCTGGCGCAGCGTGGTTCGTGGTCGCAAGCCAAGGTGGCGCCGAGGCGCTGGCGTAAGCTTGTAGCCAAGCCATAAATGGTGCTCGGGGCGCAGGCGTGGCTCGTGGCCGTACCGAAGGTGGCGCTCGTCACAAAGTGGCTCGTGGTCGCAGCCAAGGTGGCGCTACGGGCGCAAAGCGTAGGCTTGTTGCCAAGCCCAAGGTAGCGCTTGGGGCGCAGCGAGGCTCGTGGCCGCGGCGGCGGTGGCGCCAGCGGCGCAGCGTAGGCTCGTGGGCTGCCGAAGGTGGCGCTCGGGGCGCAGGCGTGGCTCGTGGCCATGCCGAAGGTGGCGCTCGAGCGCTAGCGCTAGCGGTCCGCTAATGCGAACATCTCCTTTACCGTAGTCGACGGCCTCCGGGACATCTTCTTGATCAAGTTGGCTTCGATAACTCCTTTATGAAAAGCCGCTATGAAAACCGCATCCGAGATGTCCCGAATCGAATCCTTTCCGTATCTGAATCGGGAAGTCAGCCCCCGGCTTACTACTCGTGAGTAGATGGCCTGGCGGTCCCCGACCCGAACGGAAGTCCGGATGAAGTATCAATGAAGTCTCTCCCAGATTGGCTCTGGTCCGAATCCGAGAGAGCAAGCTTGTTGAGGTTGTCGGCGATGAAGTCGAGACTCCCGAAGCGGAAAGCATGGCCAGGAGCGTAGGTGATGACGATTCCATTGATGGAGGCTATCGAGCTTGCCGAGATTGATCTTAATGCTACCCCTACCTGGCGCGCCAACTGTCGACGTTTGTTGTCGGCAATAATGAAAAAGCGGCTAGGCGCTGGATCCAAACTCGATGGTAGCACAAGACACCGGATGTATACAGGTTCGGGCTCTCACGGAGGAGATAATACCCTAGTCCTGTGCTCTGGAATTATATGTGGCTAGCTATTCGCTAATGAGATTCTTCTTCGTATGTCCACTCCTGACGCTACCTTACCCCCCTTTATATAGTAGAGGGGTGCGGTTACAAAGGAGAGTCCTAATCAGTTACAAGGTGGAGATTGTATCTCTTTTCTTATCCGTTAAACATGATAGCAGTTAGGATTACAATTATATCCTCCCTAAGCAGGGTTGATTTCCATCTTTGGAGTTTCCTTGTTGCGTATGGCGGCTTGCCTCCTAGGCAATACCCATCTTTATGTAATCGGCTTGGCCCATCCCCTCTTGGGTGGTCCTCACGGCCCGCTATGCAGATACCCGGAGTCCATATACTCCACAGGAGGTGATCTTCTACAATTCTATAAAATTTGAAGATGAAACTTAGTCGCATTTAAAAGATATGAAAACAACAAATTCAACCTAAATAGTACTTTTTCACTGTTTAGCATTATTTATTTTGTTGTTTATCTTTTTCATATTTTTCAAATGCGATTGAGTTTCACCTTTAAATTTTGCAGGATTGTATGGGCTCACCTCTCCTACACATAGTAATTTTTTGAGAATTTTCAAAACTTTTACGGGTAGTTTTCATGGAGTTTCAAATTTTGCAGGATTGTAGAGGCTCACCTACCCTACATATGGTAATTTTTTGAGAATTGTTCAAAACTTTTACAGGTGGTTTTCACGGAGTTTTCACCCTAAGGGTGGTTTGCACCAAATATGCCCCATATATATATATATAGACAATGTATCCTGTGCACATAGAGCTTCCCGTGCACACACCGTGCACACCAACTAACGAAAGTCATGAAAAATTCTGAAAAAAATTTTAGATGTACTTCATAGATTACTCTACCTATGTATGAAGTTTCATAGTTTATATATATATAGACACACACACATATACATACATATATACATACAACATACATACATACATATATATATATATATATATATATATATATATATATATATATATATATATATATATATATATATTTGGAAACCACCAGTAAATGAAAATTCTCAAAAATTACCATATGTAGTAGAAGTGAACTTACAATCTTGCAAAATTTGAAGATGAACTCAATCGCATTTGAAAGATATGAAAAAAAAACAAATTCAGCATAAATAGTAATTTTCACTGTTTTAGCACTATTCTTTTTGCTGTTTGTCTTTTTCATATCTTTCAAATGCAATGGAGTTTCATCTTCAAATTTTTCAGGATTGTATAAGTTCACCTCCCCTACATATGGTAATTTTTTGAGAATTTTCCAAAACTTCTACAGGTGGTTTCTATGGAGTTTTCATGGAATAGGTGGTTTTCACTGAATATTTCGCCTACATATATATATATACATATATATATACATACATATATATATATATACACATAGGAAAATAGTTCCATACTCCTGGGTGTACATACTCTCACCTCCAGTATACCGTTTAAATGATGTTGTTATACCTCTTTATCCTTTTGAGAATACTTTAATATTGACTATAAGATACTCCAAAGTGAGTTCTACGAAAAATTTCATTAAAGTCCACTCTTTATAGTATAATTTATTTATATATTCCTTTTTACATATGGAAAATGGTATGTAGCAAAAAAATAAAGGGTTTTGATGAAATTTTTTTAATCATGTCGCATTGGAGTATCTTAGAATTATTATTGTAGTGTACCGCAAGTGATGAAGGAGTATAAAACATTTATTTAAGTGGTATATTAGAGGTGGGAGTATGTACTCCCGAGAGTACAGAAAAAGCTTCCTATACACATATATATATACATATACACACACATATATATATACATATACATATATACATATATATATATGTATATATACATGTATACACATATATATATGTATGTATATATACATATATATATATATATATATATAGCGAAATATTTGGTGAAAACCACCAATTCCATGAAAACTCCGTGGAAACCACCTGTATAAGTTTTGAAAAATTCTCAAAAAATTACCATATGTAGGGGAGGTGAACCTCTACAACCTTGCAAAATTTGAAGATGAAACTCAATCGCATTTGAAAGATATGAAAAAGACAAACAGCAAAAAGAATAGTGCTAAATCAGTAAAAATTACTATTTATGCTGAATTTGTCTTTTTCATATCTTTCAAATGCGATTGAGTTTCAACTTCAAATTTGCAGGCTGTAGAGGTTCACCTCTACATACAGTAATTTTTTGAGAATTTTTCAAAACTTCTACAGGTGGTTTCCACGGAGTTTTCATGAAATTGGTGGTTTTCACCAAATATTTTATATATATATATATATATATATATATAACTGCCATTGCCCATCATGAGCATATGCACCTAAAGGAATGCCATGAGTAACAAAATATATATATAACTGCCATCGCCCATCATGAGCATATGCACCTAAAGGAATGCCATGAGCAACTTTGTTATGCTTTAACCATGATGCGAGGGCTCACCTTATGAGTTCATAGTGTCGTCATTCATCGAGAACAGATCCAGCTAGCTAGGGTTGGAGGTACCATTATTCATCCCTCTTTTATATGTTGCTCCGTCCTGTGCATATCTGCCCATTCGATCGGAGCACCCTAGCTATCTTCGAGCTGTCACCATTGTTTGCGAACAGTTCTTATCATCTCTTTTTCTACATGCTTCTTTTTGTGAAAATATCTTACACTTAGCAACCAGATGAATGAAACATTCGAGGTTGTCGCCTAAAAAACATACGAGGTTGACAGAAATATCACATGATAATTATTCTTTTTTTTATTGAAACATTTATTATTCTACAAATGTTCAGTATGTGCAGGACTTCACACACGCATTAATTGTTAAAATCTTGCTACAAAAAAGTGGTATCGGTTCCTCTTGGAGAGGTTACACACAATAGCAAATCCCTATTAGATTATGATGACATAGCAATCTCTTGTTAGTTGTTACCGGCAAGACTAGTAAAGTGGTCCAAGTCCGGCCTTCAGCGTGTCTAACAAATGCCCAAACCACAACCCTCCCTAGAGAGCAATGCAATGGCAACTGTTTTAGTTACTGGACAAAACTTACTTTGTTACTTATAATCACGCAAACTTCAAGAAAAGAGTGCTGTTGCTATAAAGTTCAGTTGAATGCATGGTTTACTTTTCACAAGATATATATTTGCTTTCTCATGCAACTCTACAACTTTCTGGTGATCTGATTGCATGAACTGCTGAAGGGTGACACACATGCCACCTGAAAGGAGGGGTTGTCTACTTAAAGATCATATGGAGGCCTATCCAGGATTGTGATAAGTTATTGACAGTGTTTTATCATGTGGTGCTCAAGTTTGAGTTTATTTTGAGTTTTATTTTGAATTTAAAGCAATTTGATGTGTTGTTAGGTCAAGGGCGGCACTACTGGCCATATTGGAGCGGTAGTGTTGGCCAGGCGGCACTACCGGCTTGGGTTGGCGGTAGTGTCGGCCCTGCGAAGCTACCGACCTTAGGAGCGGTAGTATTTTTACAGAGAGGTATTTTCTCTAGAGTTAAACACATGCGACATTATTGGTCATTTGGGAGCAACAGTATCTAGGGTGCAGTACTACCGACCTTTAGTAGCGGTAGTTATTTTTTAGAGTGACTCAAGGTTTTTGAGGGCGAGCAGTTCTACCGGCCAACCAGGAGTGGTAGTATCGGACTTGCAGGATTACCGATCCTCGGTATGTAGTACTGCTTTTCCATTGAGATATGAATTAAATTGTGTTTGATTTAATTGTATATCTTTGTGAACAATGCTACGTGACATGTTTGCTTGTTTATATTGGTTGTAGGTCTCTAGGGCTATGTTATGGTGAGGCGAAGGCGAGACCGGAGAGCCGAGGTCCGTGAACGGTTAAAAGACACCGAAAGATGATTGAGATCGGGAAGTGGTTGCAAGCCGAGAAGACAAGAAACCGGAGCGTGAAGCACTGGTGATGGACATGGCAGGCAACGGCGTGGACTGGAACTATCCTTAAGGAGGAGTTAAGGTCCAGAATGATCAAGAAAGTCGATGCCGCCATGGTGAAGCAGAAAAGGACATGTAGCGGTCAAGTGACTTGGACCGCTTGCAAGCGAGGATGGTTCGAGGAGTTTGGATGCGTGAGAGGCTTGGCAACAAGTCATTGGGGCCACGTGAAAAGCGACGAAGCATGGGCAATGTTTCGAGGAGAAGGAAGACCGTTCATTGGGGTAAATTGGTAATTTATCCAATAGCAGTAGTCGAGGCGATTCGGGAAACCATGAACGTGGTCTAAGTGGTTTAGGTCTTATCAAAGTGAATTTTGACATAAATTTGGGTTTATGGAGTGGATTTAGTGTTAATGTAATGATTTCTTTGAGAAGTATGCTTGTATGAGTGGAAAACACATTAAGAGTGTTATGTTTCGGGTTAGTCATGTAAGTGTGGATGGTATCCACTTATAGTGTCCAGGTTTAGGGTAGGGTTGTCTCTACTACATAAGAAAATGTTGTAGGAGGTGAACAAGTGAAACCTTAGACTTAGTTACTAGAGAGGTTTAGATTTCTCACAAAATTTTGTGTTCTTATATGGGGTATGTGTGTGTGCTCCTTGTGAGTTTTGCTCTTAGGTGAGAAGCTTGCTAATCCATCCTCATACTCTAAAATAAAGATAAATTTCGTGCTCAAGGTTTGGCTTTTGCTCTAACCTTTCTCCTTCTTGATTCTTGATCTTTCTTGTTGATTTCTTTTTCTCCTGATCTTGTGTTGCCAAGGATTAATGATTGATGGATGTATCCTCTGGAGTTTATTACCTAATCATCTAGACAAGCTCTCTCGTGATCATCAAAGAGATTTATCAAGAAACCGGATTTTAGCTTGAGAAGGAAGGATTCGAGGTAGATCTCGATCTTCCACATTTCAGGGCAATTTCTTTGGAGTTTTTGCTTGCTGCGACTTGTGGGAGGTCATATAAAATCATCTTGATCATTAAATCCCCACGAGCAAGTTCAGAGTGAAGTTTTGGATTTGACTCGGTTTTAGTACAACCTTTGGTATTTTTGAAAAAGATCAGAATTTTGATGTCAATTCTTGTGATTGAAGGTTAGAATAGGTTTCTGACATCCTTAGGAATGCGCATACAAAGTTTCAAATGGTCTGGATCAGTAGATCAAAAGTTATACGAATTTTTGATCTTGAACTCATGCGGATTTCGCTGTTCATCCCTGTTTTACTGTAGAGTGGCACTACCACTATAGTAACCCAGTGGTACCGGGGTTACTGTTTATTTCAACACTACCGGCCTCTGTAGTGCAGTAGTGCCGCCCTAAAGCTAATTTTTGAGATCTTCTTCCGCTCTTAGAAGGTTTTGGTTCTATTTCTTTGTAAGAAAAATATGATTTGTAATCCTTCACCCAGTTCTCATCGTCATTTTTGGTTTTTCATCTATCTATAGTGACTTCACCCCCTTCTGATCTCATTTTTGGTCTTTCATCTACATCTATAGTGACTTAGTGAGAGGTTGGACTCAAAGGCAACCTATCTGGTTGTTTGACATTACACGTATACCTAAGGGTCTGTTTGGTAGAACTCGGATCTCAAACTTCACCGATATCTCAAACTTGTAGGCTAAAATAAAGTGAATTAAGTTCATATTTTTGGTTTAAAATGTAAACAAGATGATCCATTTAAATACTTTTAATGTACTCACACTCTAGCTTCATGAATCTGGTGGAGATAGGAATACCCAGCCTCACTAGATCCGTGGATCTGGTGGAGCTGAAGTCGTACCAAACACGCCCTAATTCAGCACTGTCAAATTCATTTCTTTTGATTCTCGCAATGTCAAACTAGTCCTACGTAAGTCCATGCAGAAAAACCATAGTTTTTACCACAAGTAGCATGGATTTTTCAGTGTTACCCAAAAAAGCAGACACTTTTCAGAAGAACATAGTAGCATGCAGAACTTTTGTTCTTATTCTGACCTGGCTATCTGCGTAATTTTATTCTCAATATATATGTGCTCGAATATCTTAAGTTCTGAACTCAACTAGTTCGATTATTCGGTCCAGCTCTGACCCTTTAAAACACTAAAAATCAGTACTTTCTGCTTCAAAACCGAGTTGAGTTAGATGTACTGGCAATCTCTTACTGCAAATAATTCAAAAAATTGCACTGCTTTCATTTCATATTAACACTCCTTTCAATGCCAAACTCATAGGGAATTATGCCATTTGGGTTTTTAACTTGCTATTGGCTCTTCATTGTCTGAATTATGAACCTAGCACATCAACCAGGCCCGAATATCCAAATTTCAGGAAAGGCCGAGAGACTAAGGACATCAAAGTAAGAATAGTCCAAAAAAGCGTAGGGCGAAAGACACACGTTGAAATGTTTCAGTTTCAGATAATACCAATAGAGTGCCGGTGAAGGCAACAGGCAACCACCGTGTGGCTGATTAACCAAAACGATCTGATATCGCAATAGGAAATCGTATCAGATCAGTTACTTTTTTCTGGCAGTGATTGATCTAACCAAAGGGGAAGCAACAAATCGAGACGAAACGCGACAACTCGGGTAAATTGCGTGCCCTGGAGCTTCTGAATTCCTAGCATCTATCACTGGTTGCTTTCTCTCTTGCTGCTGCGGTTCTTCTCTTCTCACCTCTCCTTTTGCTTGTCACTGTAAGAGACAGTAAGAGCCATCAAAACTGCAAGTGGCTCCTTGGCTTCTTGGCCTTTGGAAGTCATTGGAAGGCACAAAAAAAAAGACAAGAACTTTCCACAGTAATGAGATGAAGCGTAAAGGTGTCCGTGAGAACCATTTGGGCTTCTTGACTTCACGCACAAAGGAAGGAAACAAATAAATTGTAAAAATGGGCCAACCGTTCTGATTTTCAGACATCGTCGCAGCCATTCGCTCGCACCCCTGACTGACGACATCCCAAATGGAACTTTTCGATCAAAAGATTGACACACGGATAAATATTCTGCGTTGATCGGAACCAATTGCTGCGACTTTCGGTGATAAATGGGGCGCATTGACAGCTAAATCTCAGATGAACGCATTCTTTTGGGAGTATGATTCTTGGTGTACGGTGCAGAGAACAAGATAAGGGCAACATAGAGCCTGAATGAGGCTATGGTAGCTACTGTTCAGCTATATCCTGATAGAAATCTCCACTCACCAAGTTGCAAGAAGGATCGTGGGGAAAGGTAGCAAAATGACATGAATGTTGCTTGTATGAACAAATGCGGAGTCTTGCACAAGTCTTGTAACATTACAAGGCAGAGGATGCTTCTGACGTAGTGGAATTCAGACCATTTGGTTTCTCCTGGAGGAATTGATGCGGTAGTACAAGGTCTAAAAAAAATGCGCTTGAATTGATTCCTTGAGAACGACCTGCACTTGTACTGCATGTTACTGCTAACCTGTAGCCGTGCAACTACAGTGTTCAAGTACACTGATGAATTCCTGTCCTGATGCGAGAATGAAATGGTAAATCACTCATAGTATGTGATATCAAGATGTTGAAATCCGTTGTAGAATATCCTGATTGTCACAAAGGTTTTACCAAAGAAACTATGCTGACAATTGCTTTGGTCAGCATCCTTACCTCTTTTCCTTTTCTTTCCTTGACCTGAGCATTGATCAGGCCTTTTTCACATCGGTAGTAGTTTGTCCTAGCTACTCTTCTGAATCAGCATAATAGTCAGTTTTGCTCGAAGTGGATAAAGTTTTTTTTTGAAATGGAAGGCAGGAGCTCTGCCGTGCATTCATAGATGGGGGGGGGGGGGGGACGAAAATGACAACAGTTAGGTACATATACAAAGTTTTTGAGGAATTAGAAGTGGATAAAGTTAATTATCCAAATACTGCTAGATTTCTGGAATGCTAGGAAAGAAGCACATGTTATCTAGGAGCTTGGTAAGACTCCATGCAAAAATTAAAAAAAATAATTGAGATCACTGACACATGTACTTTTTGTCATTTTCCACAAGGAAATGTTGGCCTGAGGATTGATGCTAGCTTTGGTAAGATGAATTATGCTGTCTTGTTCTACTTACTGTTGCTGTCCAAAGCATATCCTAGTACACAGGTTGAAGCTAGACTGAGTTAGTCTACGATGTTATCGAAGATTTTCTTGTTTGAACCTTAAGCGTATCATATTCACAAAGGCAACAAAAATCTCTTACTTGGCGGACATCATCCAAACAAGGTCACATGATACAACAGTTGCCTTATCGGTTGGTGATTATTTACAGATGATAGAGACCATATAATTAGCCTTCTCCTTGCTTTGTCTTGTTAACCAACATTGTACTCACCCAGTATCATGTAAAGTCAAAGAAAAATGAATCGAGGAAAACAAAGTCCTGACAACCACTAGTCCTTGCCTTCATTGGCTGTAGAGGATTGTCGGATAAGAAAATATGAAATGCTTCACTGCTTCCAAGTTTGAGCTCTGCCAACAGAATGCAATGAACTGAAATCAACTAAAGGTGGCACATTCAGAGTCACTTTAAGCTTTTGCCAGGTTTATTTTCTTGAGACTTGCTTGTGGTGTGAAGAGAGGACTTTGTGAAGGACCAGCCAGGGCAATTTAATCTGGATGGAATTTGCAACAGAGAACCATCTCATCTTTATGAGTGTAGAATACATGGGAAGCGGATGGGTAGGCATCTATCCAAAGTAGTCAAGACGAATTGGTGGTAATGCCATTATAACATTATTCTACACGCAACATCAGACAAAATAAAATATTCACTAAAGCAATTTCTCTGCTTTCTTTTCGCATTTTTAATATGGTGCTGCTTAATTTGAGATACTCATCGTATAGAACCTTACGACTGTCGATTATGCATTTTTACCAGTAAACTGAGTTTGTGGTATATTGGTTCGTGTCAAAATCAAGAGCACATGGCAGAATGAGATTCGGAACAGACATAATAATTATCTTAATTACAACACCATCAGTTAAAAGGGATCGGAATTTTACCCTCCCAATGCTTCAAAAATACAGAATTTATTATATCCAGCAATATAGAAGCTTAGATCGTGCTAGCTGCATATGAGGATTCCTCAAGTCAGGTGGAACAAACCTTATCAAAATACTTAGTTTTTTTATCATGTAGGTGTCAGCCTTACATTTGTACATTCGCATGATATAACACTTTGTAGGTAATGTCACATTAACATTCAAATAAGAAACTCCAAAGAAGATATCCTTTCTGAAGCAGACAACACATATACAGATATATCAATGATGTGTAGAAGCCTATACAAGTATGACTACTTTTTTTGAAATAAATGGCAGGAGCTCTACCATACATTAAAGAGGAGTGTCTGAAATATAACATAGCAAAGTTTAGATACAACCTGAATACAATTGAAACGAGAAAATACAACGCGAACTGAAAATAATCCTAGTCCTGACCCAGCCTCGACCATGCCACAAGCATGTCACCGTCAACTTTTAGAAGACTACACCTCTTTCAGAAAAATTCGTGCAGTACTACCGAAATTCAAAAGTGATTGCATTTCTTCGGTTTTGTACGTCATCAACGATGGTATTAGCCACCAGCTACACTGTTCAATACAGGTTATTGAAGATCCTGTTGTTCCTCTCCTTCCAAAGATTTCACATGGCATACATGAGAATTCCATCGACCTCCTTGCGATGTTGCTTGGCAACTAAACAACGAATTGACGACCACCAAGTGGCGGATCCTAGGTCAACCAACACAGGTTCTGGGACATTGTGATTTATGTTTATGTAGTGGAGCATCTTCCTCCAGACTTGCTTTGCGAACAGACATAGGAGGATCAGGTGTCTAGACGATTCTGGCTCTAATCCGCATAGTTCACAAGAAGCGCTATGGGGCCATCTCCTCTGTGCAAGCTTGTCGACTGTGAGTATCCTATCATATAAGAATAGCCAAGCGAATAACTTGCATTTTGTTTCCGCATCGGCGTGCCAAATGTTCCTGTAGCTACCGTCCGGCATAGAACCAAAGAATTGTGCCCTGTAGGCTGTTCCGGTCGAGTACTACTGACTCAGAATTTCTTGCTATAAGAATGAAATGAAAAACCAAGAGCAATGAATGAAACAGTACTCTTCCATGTGCGCATGGAAACCCATCAATATCATTGTGCATTATTTTTGAACTTTCCTAGGCAAATTTGAGCAAAGGCCAATGTATCAGCTTGCTCTGCAAAAGAACATGACCAAATTCATGACTTGAACGTCTGAATGGCACATCAAAATTTAGTAGGGAAGCACTCACAACAACATATTTGAATCTCAAGCTCAACATGTCATATTGCCAAAAGCCCAAAATAAAGATGAGCATGTCGCAATAAATAGGCATGTACTTTGCAAAACATTTTAATCTCCTGTCCTGCCAATACGTGAATTCTAAACTATTTAAAAAATGAATTTAATATAGGTTTTCACACTCAGATCAAAGAAGCAAAAAAAAACAGGGAAATTAAGAGATCTAATAGTTCAACTACATACTAGTTGTAGTATCACACGAGGAACCAATGAATGTTATGTTATTGAAAAAGAAAACTTCATGGTACAGAAAGCCTTACCAAACCAGATATCTTGGTGACGTTCAAGGTTAAAGCTTCACAAGCTGCTACATCATCAGTAGGTGACTGTACGTCTCAACATTGGATTCCATAACCTGGATGTTCCAAAAATTGCTTGCACAATACTTCTGCAGCGACCTATCAGTCTCCCTGTTACATCCATAATGCCTCTCAAATGGGAGAATCACCAGACAGCATGGCACTCCATACCCCTTTCAAAGCATCATAAAATTGACTTGACTACAAAAATATGAGAAGATTTTAGTTTTAGATAGTAACTAAAGCTGTAGGACAAAACATTCGGAACTCATATACCCCAGAAGCTACCGTTGCTACCTGCATTGCTGTTGTTACTGTGCTACCATCTTCTCCATGAACCAGTAGAATTGGTTTCTTGATTTTGTTAGTTGACATAAGGGACTCATCTTAATATAGGTATAGGTAGCTTCCCAGAGCGTCCTCACCTCTTCCCTCAACCCAGAAACAGAGAGAACCCAACAAAGGCAACAAAAACGTATAAAGCATAGAGGAAGAATATGTATTATACAGTAGATTGAACCTGAAAGCCAAATGAAGTCAGTGTCCTGTTGTAAGCTCCAGAACAAGCAATTCCACAGCAGAAAAGATGAGGCGCGTGTGCAAAGAGGTTAGCAGTCATAAATGCACAGTATGAATGGCCACCCACAGCTTTTTGTCAGGGTGAGCAGCCTGAAGAACGAGATAAGTTTATACAAGACAGGTCCCCAGATCAACATGGGGCTGAATTACTATCTTGATGGACTGCATAGTCATTTTTTGTGCATCCTAGAGATTTGAGGTCTTTATAAATGAAATTTTTTAGTGTGTTGGTAACCCCAAGATGGAATAAACTAAGTGGGTACTGAGGCAAATATCAAGAACAGTATGGGAAAATATAAAGAGCCAGAGATAGACATGCAAATCCAAAACTATTTGCGCAAAACGAAGCAAGAGAAAATTTTACCCCTCTTCTTACAATTTCGTTCACCCCTGTTTCCGCGCTAGCAATTAGCTGATCTATGTACCTAAACAAGCAAAAAATTGTCCAAGTAGGAAGCAATAGCGTCATATCTAGTTTCTCATGCCTTTTTAAGGAAAAATGATAAGAAAGGTACGCTTCAACAGGATGAATATGTGATTAACGTAGGAGTTTGCGACAATAATGTATTGTACAAATAGCAGCTTCAGAAGTTCAAAGTACAGAACAGCATAATCATGTTTAGCTTAGCAAGTATAACACTATCTATCATTCGTCTCTTTGTCTCCTTCAACAATTATAGGGATTGTTGGGTCAGTCAGAATGGCAAACCTGTACGATGCAGCATAAGGTAAATAAAAGACATTTTGCAATGGCGGGGCATTAAATGCTAGGTACTGCAAAAGGGATGCATCAATAAAACGTACCCTCTGGCTAACCAAAGAAGAGGAAAATTGTTGCTAATGCGCGGAAATTTATTGGGTGAACGATGGACTTGTCCAGCAGCCTCTCTGCTTTTAAATTCTCCAGGATAAGACCAAATCAGGCATGGAAGAGGATCATCTTTTGAAGGATTATAGCCAGGAGGCAGATACAATGTAGCAGTAAGCTTAACATCATCCTGTCGCTGGTATCTGATTATTTCTTTCTGCAACAATGCCAGTTGGGGATACGGATGGGGGTTAATCTGTAATCTGGACTTGCTTCTTATCTGGCCAAGTCTTGAGATAATATTGGGTAGCTTCTCTTCTTGACACTTTTGATACAAGTAACTTTAGTTGATTAAAGCTGGATTTCACATTTAGGATGATATGGCATCAGTGCAAGAACAGATTCACAGTACTTTTCTTAGCCACTTTCCCATATCCGCTCTTTCACTCCAGTATTTCTGTAAAGAAGCAAGTTGTGCCCCATGTCAAGTTAATGGATTCAAACAATCATAATAAAAGCGCATGTGAGAGGTGCGGCAGAAATGCTTGATAGAGATAAACATAAATATTTAAAAAGACCAAGGAATGGGATGCTTTCTTTTGGTGTGGCACCCCGTCCCTTCATTAAGATGTAGGTTCCTCCATAATTTCTCTTAATTTTT
The DNA here is from genome assembly GCA_036346375.1 of Guadua angustifolia. NCBI lineage: Eukaryota > Viridiplantae > Streptophyta > Magnoliopsida > Poales > Poaceae > Guadua > Guadua angustifolia. The sequence goes on along the minus strand of CM070521.1, from coordinate 796,563 downwards.
TGTAATGACAAGGGTTCCGCAGGAGTTCTGCACATCATCGGAGAACCTTGATTTGAGTAGGCATATTCTGAAGATCTTTCAAATAATACATGTGGGCTAGCATCTGTGCAACTGGGAGAGACAACCCATGTCCTTGTTTTGTGTGTCTTGCACCAGTATTCATAGACCACTGCATGGCGATCCATAGCACCAAGAGATCCTTCTGTAGATTTGACCAAAACAAGAACTGTAGCATGTTATGGTATGAGCATCTAAAGAAAGTATATTTGTTTATTTTAAGTGAAAGGACACAAACAACTAGCCTAGGAGAAATTTCACTATCCACAACCTACATATTTGAAGTCAAAATTCAGATTTATCTCCAGGAAAATGTAACCCAAGCTAAACAAATGTTGCCAGTGTAGTGTCACGAGGAAAAAGTGTTAGCCCTGCAGTAGTTTGCTACCTATACCGAAGGTCAAGTTTAAGCAAGACTTGAGGTTTCTCGCCATTTAAAGGCTTGGCAAGCTCCATGTAAACTATATCACGTGGTGAGACTTCAACGTTTGCATCTCCTCCGTCTTGTGCCTCCACCCTTTGAAAATATCAGATGAGATTTTAAGAAAATAACACTAGTTCTCGGTAAAAATTAAGTATGTGTGGTATGAACAACTTATATATTAGGGATTATTGTTAGTATGGTGATTGCTTCAGACATAAAAAGAAATTAGTCAAAATGCAACTATGTATCGTGAGGTACTGAAGGAAAAAAGGCCCTTTATGAATGTTTTTATCCCTTTTCTAACTAATTTGAGGTTGTCTATCACAGATCACAGGTAACTCCTGAATAGGTCACCAAATCTTACATTAAGTTGATCTTCCATTAATGTTGATGGTTAAACTAACAATGGCGCTGTGATTGCACGGCAACTAGGCAGTCAAAAAATAACTAATGGCATTCCTGAGGTAAAAAAAAAATCATTTCAATATTTAGCAACCTATCGCATTATCCATCAAGAGAGGACAACAGCTTGGTTAACCTTTGTGCAATCATCAAGAAAGTGAAAGTATACAAAACATAACTACCAAATGGAGCAAAAAAGTTTTATAAGTGCATTCGCACTATAAATACCACTAGATTGAGTTTACATAGTATCTGCTCGTTAGGATTGATAATAATATCATTTTTTTAATAGAAGCTGCATCGTGAATTGAAAGGCTGAGCTTTTTGTGACCGACCAATATAATGTTGAAGACATGTCAGGCCTCCACCTGATTAAACACTGTCCTTTACGGACACTGTTAGCTGCAATCGGAATATCTTCAGCAAGAGGCAGGTCACAGACAGACAACTCAGCCTTTTTTTGGGAACCTTTTATACAAGACAACAGAAGAATATGGCTGATGTACAGAAGTGAGCATCAAGTACTTATCATCTGCTGAATGATCAAGGGAAGTGTATACAGCAGAGGGGGGTTGGGGGGCGCAATTGGCTTCACCGTTCCATCCAATTAGGCCAGGACTAACCAAGAGGTTGCATAGTAATCGAACAATTCTTCTTCATGCAAAATCTTTCGACATTTCTTTGGTGGCTCTCACCTGAACGACACTTTTCCGCTCGTTAGAACGAATTCTTGGACCAACACGAGCCAATGGCTTCTTTGGTGGATCACCATGTGACGAAGGAACAGTGCAAATCAACAGAGTAGAATCATCCACCCATACAAATCTGTAAAAAAACACAATAATGATTATTTATGAGGGAAAAGGGACAAAAGGATTATCCATCTGAAAAGCGCTTGTACTCACAGCTCGAAAATAGCATTCAATCTTATGTCTGCTGATTTAAAAAGTGGTCAAGTTTCACCAGACTGTGCATCAGCAACCCATAATGATAAATTACCGCTGTCATCCACCTACTCAAATGCATCAAGTAGACAATATAATCATCAACCAATTAACCAGTCAAAAGGTGTTCCCATTTCATGATCTAAAGCATCAACTAATCACCTCATCTTCATGACACACAATGAATGCCATGTGGTGAGGTGACCACCTGGTGACCTGAAATACAGAAAGATACATGAGGGAACATGGTTGAAAAAAGAACATCACGCCATAATTTGGTGGTATACTAAAAGTGATACGTTGAAGAATGTTTAAAAATTTCGGTAAAAAAGAATGTTTTTAAAAATACATGTTACGAAATTAATCTTTGCACCATCTGTGTATCCATGGACCTGTTTCTCTGGACCCAAACTTCCACCATCCGCCAGCAAATGGATACTGATCCCAGTATAAAAGGACCTACAGATCACTCAAGCATTAACAAATAACAACAGGACGGTTATGAGCACATATTATCATGAAGTGGAAAAGTTCTGTTACTTACATTCGACTCCTCGTGTTAGAACTGGGATCAATCCGTATGCGGCTAGTATTTTATCGGGTTTTGCTAGCTCCGACAATGGAGGCATAGCTCTACGATTTAGAAGCATGATCCTATCTCCGCGACGGGAAATATGGTAAATGGGATTCGGCAGCACATCAGCAATTTCTTGGATTCCCTTTGGAGGAAGACGGTATCCAAAACCTGCTGATAGGCACACATCATGTTCAAATTGGAACACAGTTCTGTTAATTATGCGGTAAAATCAACACGTCTTTGTCTGAATTTCTTAATTCTATCAGAAAACTAGGAGCTTTGCCAAGTTTGCATCCTCCCGATTAACCAACATCACAGACCTCTCCCAATTAATCAAGGAAACTTTGATTGAACTGAATATTATTATCCAAACAAACAGGTTAGGGGAACAAAATTGTCCCATTTTTCAGCATGAGAATGGACCAAATCTCCCGAGACCAGCAGATAATTCCTAGCCATTATCTAAAAAAAGAAAGATAATTCCTAGGCACAGCTACAAATTTTTTTCAAGACAAGGCCTAACAATTAACTAATGATCGGATCTTTTTTGCAAAACAGGCACCCACCTGCATCGTCTTCCTCCACAGCAGGACCGGACAGAGAACCGGTGGCGCACTTCGCCGAGGCCCGAGGGGCCTATGGGCTTCGAATGACTCGGACGAGGCAAGAGGCGCAGAAACCGATGGGACAGAGCCGAGGAAGATGATGCGGGAATGTTAATTGGCATGTCAGGAGCATATGTGCTGGTCTAGTCTCTGATTGAGGCAGCGGGTGAAGGCCGGGAAATGTTCACTGTTTTAGCTCTTATATATTTTTTTTACATAACTAGTTTTGGTAGGATTTTTTTTTCCAGAAATAGCCTTTTGACCTACGTATTTAATGCAGAAAGCACCGAAATCACTGTTGCACAACACATAGTGCATTCCACGGCAATAGAGTGTGGGAATTTGAATTACTGCAAAAATCGTCGATGCGGAATCCAACGGTGGCAGCGGATTTGCATGCAATGGGGAGCGGCATTTCATTTTACAGCGCAGTGGCAATGCGGGATTCAACAGTGGCATCGCGGAACGTGACAACACAGGTGATTCTAGCACTAGGGTGGCATGGGAATGGCATTCCCGCACAGTGGCGGCGCCGAAATGAGTTCCCGCACTATGTTGCCGTAGAATGCACCATGTGTCACGTCGTAGTGATTTCCACGCTCGCCGTGCACAAAACACGCAGACCAAAAGGCTATTTCTATAAAAAAAAATTCTACAAAGGCTAATTCCGTAGAAAAAAATTTAAAAGGGGTTAGAACAGTGATCATTTCCAAGGCCGGAAGGAGTTGAGACTGCTACTGTAGGGCACTTAGTGTTCGTGCTGTTCATTGCGCGGATGAACTGACATTAGTGACACTGTCCGACAGAAAGGATAATCCAAACATTTCTTTATCTTTTTTATTTGTGAACGTAAGCACTACGACTTGATATATAAGATGTAGTCAAAAAAATTATATGACACATTTAGTCAAATACATCGCAGGGTACTTCGTTTTGCATAATCGTGTGCATCTCCGTTTGCATTGTGTGGTGATAAATACGGAAGCCTCCAAAAATTGTCTAAGCAAATTCAGTCCTAATGGAATGTTCACCACTCGTGATAGATTGTTTGACATGATACCCCATATATCCGAAGTTTGCGGACCTTTCGGTCTATTTCAATAATAATCCTTTTGGAAGCCCCATGACATGACAGATAAGCACCATTTCTGCATGCCATAGATTCTGTCATAGGAGAATCGTGAATATTGTTCATACAGTTGGTTTTAGCTGCCATGTATACGCTCATGTTGTCTCGAATCATCCTACCGATACCTTGTTCATGCATAGCACCTTCAGAGGTCCATCTTAAGAGTGTCAGAGCCAATATATAGAAAGCTATGCTTCTGACCATATCCCACAAATGAAAAGTGCATCCTCCTCCTCTGAAGGTAGTTTGCCATTTCTGTCACTAACTAAATTCCACGCGACAGCATGACATAGCTCAAGGCAACAATTATATTGATACTTAATTGTGCATCAACATTAACCTCAAAGTTGGTTTGCATCAATCAAAAACCGTAATAACAACTCATGTATGTAATTTATTGGTGAAAATCAGCAAAGACAAAGGACAGAAAGAGTTCATAAGAACCGCACATGCAAATTAGACAACCAGTTTAAGACCAAATTTTTAAAAAAAGGTTTGATAAACGAGAAATACATGTTATTTATTTTTCTCTTCTTTTTTGAAAAAAAATGTGGTCCAACAACCAAGTACACATATATATACCTATATATACTAATTAGACACTATAAGAAAACTGCAATGTTAACGAGAAAGAGCTGGTCAACTATCTGTCGGGCTTGAGTTATAACGGTTTAGATTAAAAGAAAAGAGTTCATGTCAAACACAATCTAAATTAACTAAAATTAATAATAACAAATTAAGGAAAATGAGTAATCTGACTTCCATATGATTTCCAAAGTAAATCCATAGATAACTAAAATACAGAATAATAATTGAACAAAATTTGCAAATCAAAACAAATCATCATCGACCCTTACCTTGTATTTCACCTTACCTCAAGAGCCAGTAGCTTAGTAGATCAAAGCCAAGAAAGCATGAAATCCAAGATAAGCCAAACATTTTGCAGAGCTAGCTAGGGTTAGCTCGTGAACCCAGTAGAGGGCTCGGCCAGGAAGGGCCGCGGTAGAGGGAGGAGTAGTAGGTGCAAGCCATCTTGCGGCCAGAGAGAGGAGAGTACCAGTTGACAGGAGAGGGAGGAGAGCAGAGGAGTAAGCTGGAAGAAGGGAGAAGAATTAGCAGTTGGTCGGCAGTAGTAGAGAAAGGAGGGAGTGACTGGGAAGTCTGGGAGAAGAAACCGAGAGTAGCAGCGGGAGAGAAGTAGCCGATCGAGTAGAGCAGCCAAATGGCCAAATGGCCAAGTAGCCGAATGGCTCAGCCACCAGTAAGGCCTTCGGCCAAAAGTAGAGCAGCCAGGAGGCTTCGGCCAACTAATAGCAGGAGACTAGCAAGAGTAGAGAAAAGAGTGAGATGGCAGTAAAGAAAGAAAATGAGAAAGAAGAGAAAAGAAAAGAGAAAATAGAGGATTACCTACATACATTTCATCAATAGCGTCGATAAGTTGCATTAGATGCATAAAAGAATATAAGTTAGCAATATAGTGCATGGCATATAAAAGTGAATATCGATTTCATTCAATGATAAAACTGATTAATTGGAAATGTTGGGCATTGCAACTCGTATTTAATAAAATGTTGTAGATTAATGTAGTATGATTTTTAGGACCAGAACAGAACCCTTCGGTCAGCCAGAGCCTGTTTTCGAGCGAGATCGAACGTTTCGAGTATATTCCAGGCAAGCAACCTTTGATCATATCTTATTAACTATTTTTACTACTTTTATGAATTATTAGTATCATCACTACGTTGGAAATTATATTTTCAAATTGAAAATGTTAAAGTTGCAGTGTTGAGTAAATGGATGGATAGATTGGTAGGTGAATGGTTAATGAATGATTAGATTGGTGGATGAGTGGTCATGTGTAGCTAATGTGTTAGCGTGTGTTAATTGGGTGGGTAGAAGACGCCGATGAGAAGGATGTCACCGATAGGATCCTCTACATATGTTATTATATAAGTTAAAAACCAACTAATATTGGGTAATGAGCCGTAGAATTAGTATGAACCATGGTGTGTGAAATCGGTCAGAAAAGATTATCCTATAATGGTATTAGATTCTCCACAATAGGTAAGAAGAATAGTCGTGTTGGGAAATATCGGTATGACCCAGGAGGACTGTGAATTGAATGTGCTCGGGGTGGTATATTTAAAGCCTAGTGGGTGTCGCCGATTAAGCTAGGGTACAACTATATCTGGAGTGTGGGGTAGCCTGGGGAGGTGTACCCTATACTCAGTGCAAGTGGAGAACTAATACCGGATTAATGATAAATAAATAGCTCATGCTCAATTTTTGATCCTGAGTGTATCAAATGAGAGAAGTTGACAACTGTGTAGCCATATTTGTCTGTTTTAATTCCTTTTCCAGAAATAACATCAATCCATTCACATTTAAAAAGACAAACCGAAAATTTTCCGAGTAGTTCAAATTTCAATAATATCGATCACTCTCCCATAGTAAGTCACATCACCTAAAACCGGACTTGCATCGCTTGCTCTAGCATAACTAGATGTTTTTGTCATAGCACTACTCCACCGCTTTTGTGTCACTCTATCCAAACGCTTAGGCCTAAAACGAAAGCTCCTCGGTGTTGAAAGCACGATACCTTTTTGTCGCTTCAACGGTCCACGAGCTAGCCATCTAATATCTTCTTTAACACTTTGGATGCCATTTTCCTCTCCAAATGCATTATCTCAGATAGTTAGAATTAATTTAGTTGGTGACTTGAGTAGTACATGTGAAGGATGCAAAATATGGAACTTACATGAGCAAGAAATGCAACAAACTTGGTCAACCCATTGGGATGAAGGTGGAGTGTTAAGTCAATTTCTAGGGACACTAGCAAGAAATAGAGGTTATTATTCAGATAGGTTGTGCTCAGATGAAGATCAATGGGTTGCACTTGCAATTTGAAGTCACTAAGGACAGGTAATATCATTAACAATAGATTATCACATCTTTCAATGTTTATTTCAAATTTTTATATTTCATTTTATAAAGATTTGATAAATAGTTAATTTATAATAGATAAATTAACTATTTGTAGTGTCTTTATAAAATGAGTAATAGCAATATCCTTACCTTTTTACTAGAAAATAATAGATGATTATCCTAATGTATGATCTGCTGGTCCATGTATCTTTCTTTTGTTCTATAGTCAAATGAAAAACAATAATTTTTATGTATGGGTATGAATGTAGAAAGAGAAAATGTAATAATTTGGCAATTACCATTAATGTATCTCTTTGCCTACTCAATGAGTCTTCTAGATCCGTGCAATCAGACCTAACTTTCTCACATTTAGATAATGCTCAAGTGAAATTGAATAGAGCCAAGATTGATTAAAATTTTGACAAATACATTTCTTTTTAGAATGCACCGCATGTTGTTGAACATTGTCAAGATTAGTTGTTTGAAAATTCAACTACAAAAAGTATATCAAGTATGAGTGAAATTTCAGATGAAAGTAAAAAATCATAATTATCAAGATTAGTGAAAAATAAAATCATAATTACCAAGATCGGTTTCTTGTTCCCAAAGCTTGCCTCGCTTGTTTAGCAATTCTGAATAAGTAGATCTTGTTTCTTCACTTGTTCTCTCAACTCTTCTACTTCTTCCATAACATGCATCCCTTCCTGATGATTAGCCTTCTATTGTAGTAATATTTATATTCTTAAGTCGATGTGATGTACGGCCATAGACTTTTTTAGGCACAGTAAGCAATCCCATGCCATGCACTTGCCCAGGTTTTTCTTTGCCCAAAACTTGATGCAATACATTACCTTTCCATGCAACCCTTCCTTGGTCATTTTGTGTCAACATTGGTTGTTTATCAATGAGGTTTTCCAATGCAGCCTAGAAATGAATAATACATGGGTACTCTATATGGTATAGGAAATAATAACTTAATATCTGAGAAAGAATTGTGTATATAGCATATACCACTTGCTCATGTTTATCTTTGCCCCTTTTTCTTTTTATGAGTTGTTAAGTAAACAATTGCTCTATGTGACTGCTTCTTTTCAGGATCATCTTGTCTCTAAAAACAACAGAGGGTACAACAACATAAAGATAAACATGAATAAGAATATTTAGCAAAAGTACAAAACAAAATGACTCACTAAGTCCTCAAATTTCAATCCGCATAACTCTTGTCCCTCACGAACGGGGATTCTTCAACATAGCACGACTTTGTTTGTTCTTCTCACTAAGGGCCTATTATTAAAGCAATGTACAACTAATTAATTAAATCACACCATTGATGTATTATTTAACATTGGCATGACTATACAAATTTAAATGAAGCTATAGTATAAATATTGTTTGTATTTTTATTACCTTTCCTTTTTTTGACTTCCAATAATTGACAAGTACAACCCATTGATCTTCATCAACATCATCTGGGCACAACCTATATAAAAAGGATCTTTTCTTCTTCGGATTAAAAAGTTTTTTCTTCAATGTTGCCTTGTATCGCCTCCAATCTCTTCCAGTTGTCTTCAATATCCATTTGTCACATGCCCGAGGGTACAGGAACTTTGTCTAAAATAAGAAATAAAGGAAAGTAAAAATCTATGTTGCCATTGTACATAAGTAGAAGCAACCATAATCAGAGTAGAGTATTTATAATATCTTATCATATTCTACAAACCTCTACACATTGAAGTATTATTAAGTCTCCACCATTCTCTTTGAGCTTTCTCCATTCCTCTATGTCTAATGGACAATAACCTCCATTTCTTGCTAGTGTCCCTAGAAATTGACTTAACACTCCACCTTCTATCCCAATGGGTTGACCAAGTTTGTTGCATTTTACCACTATGTGTTTCCCAAACCGAAGGTTCCAAACATGTGGTAAAGCAGCCCCCATGCTTCTTCACTTCAACATCATCACTGTAAAATTAGTTAGAGAATTACTCATTAACTCTAAGATCACCATATATTCATTCAATTCTTATAGCTAGTCATAGTTTTATCTAATTATAGTTGTACCGCTATATTCGAAGGTCATCATCTTGTCGCTCAACTTGGATCCCATCATCTTCCAATGCTTGTGATTCAATTACGGATCGCTTGGTGGTATGAATGCTCACTGCTATTGTGCTCTCCATCAGCATATTGAGCACCACATTGACTACATTCAATCGTTTTTTCTACCCATTCTCCTGCAAACTGAAACAAATGTATTGGTATGACCAAAACTACTATGCATGTAGTGCCACGGTAATTATCATCCTCGTGGCAACTTCGCATCGATTGCCAAATTGTCACATTAATACCTCTAACAAACAAAGGCTGCATAGAATGGAAGTTCATCTCAAGATTGAAATACGTTTTGCGATTCTTTTTACTCTCTTTAACATTATATTGTGTTTGTCAATAGCTCTAAGAATCAACCTAGGTATTCAATTTCAGTACTGATGCACTCTTGTATAGAATCAGTACCGATAAGGCCTGACATAGCAGAACATGGATATGAAACACTTATCAAATGAAATATCTACAGGATTCAAAGCATGCATGAGAAGTGGAACATTACCAGGAAACTATATACACCTATTGCGATATACTGATACAAGTCTTTCCCAAGAAATGGAGAGGAGAAAGCATAGAATGCTATACACAGCAAGAAGAACACTGTTATAGCTGCCACCTGCAAAAAATGGTAAATAGAAATATTTCACTCAATTTCAAACTCTCCCTGCTAAGAGGTAAGAATGGAAAGCTTGCAACGATGCCAGCATAGGAGGAAGTGCAAAATCGAACCCAGACGATACAAACTCAGCAAAAAAAAAAGCCCAAGACCCCATACATAATCATCCTTCTAGCTGGAATGCAAACTTCAGCTCCTAATCCTAGGGGATTTTTATGCACAATGAGCACTTCAAGAACTTAAACTGTCAAGTTTACACGTGGAAATTTAAATTTTTTACACAAAACAATCATGCTAGTGTAGATTTTACAGATTTCATATAAGACACCCACGATGGCATTATAACTCAGAGTTTATATCCTATCTCTTCCTGATCTTCAGAACTACATCTACACTTATTTTGAGAAAGGGTAGACAAGATGATCAGATGAGGGTAAGCAGGATGAACGGTCTGCACATTGACCGGAGCTATTACTGACTGAATGTTCTCAACTAAAGAACAAAAACTGCTTGATAGGCTGATAGCACCACATACATAGATCATTTTGTCAAAGAAACGTTGTGAAACACACCCACTTCTTCCTCCCAAGTCCCAAGACTCCAGTCAGAAGTCAAAATTAATTAAGTGAGAAACATCCGAAAATTTTTAGTTCTGAACCGATAGTCAATTCAATAGATAAAGGTTCCTATGCAGTTCATGTTTTCAAAACGCTACACCACTTCTCCCCCATCTACTGTAATTTCGCTAGGATACCATTGCGCTGGGATACTGCATCAACAGAAGTAAACTACAATTGTGCATCGAATCCAGAAAATTTGTAGCAGCAAAGATGCTACCAAGTGCCAGCAGACCTGGATAAGCTAATAACTGGAAATTGAAGCTCAAAACGCTAGGCATCAAGAATTAAATAGGATAGATAACCCACTATGACACTGAAGTTTATAGTCAGACACCCTTTTGTTGATTAAAATGTAAATGTAACAGGACAAATGCAAGTATACTAGAAATAATTATAACAGAACAAACTGTGTAGAGCTAATTTAGTTATCTTGCTTGAACATTGTGAAGCCATGTTGTGACGACTGAAAAGTAGCAGCAGTCAGTATAACCAATGTGCGTGGTCCCTACTAACCACTTAGTGCTCCAAAATTGGAAGATGAGAACTAGGACAACTAGGACTGCCTCTTAAAGGATGGCATGGCAAGGCGATCTTGCTCTGCCGGCTGGCCGGCGATAATAAATTGGATCCAACCATGAGATCAGGGTGCCCTAATTGATGGCGTAGTATTGGTAGTTGGTGCTGCAGAATGTTCGATCGGCTTGAATTCATGTGCGCGAGATTAAAAGCAGCTGCTCCAGGTAGGTCGCCTGTCAATCTCCTAAACCCAAAAAAATTCCCCATTTGCATGTGTACTCTCCAAGAACCCTAGATCCCCAAATCCTCAAAATAATCGATAAGATCTGAGTGAGAAGGAATTAAACCGACATACTTACCCCACGGGCGCAAAGAAAGCGCCGAGTCCGGCGACGACGGTGCGCGTGGCGTAGATACCTCGGATCTGCAAGGGAATGCGGCAGAGGCGCCGAGTCCGGCGACGACGGTGCGCGGCGCACGAGACACCTCGACTCAGAGTGGAATGCGGCAGAGGCGCCGACCGCGACGACGGTAAAGCGACGGCGAGACACCTCGAGTATATGGCAAAACTTACAGGAGATGCATGCGTAGGAGCTGCCTAGTTGTGGTGTTGACGATTCTTGCCATGCCGTGAAACTTACAGGAGAACTAGGGAGGGTAATGCGCTACGCTGCGTCGTATAGTATGAGACAACCAATATACAGTAAGGCAGGCGCTGTTTGTGTTCAGCTGGTAATCACAAAGATAAGAGCATTAGCAAGGTATGGTGCACACAAGAGAGACACAAATGCGAGCGGTGGCCGACTGGTTGTATAACAGACTATTATTTTTCTTCGAATGGCATTATAGAGCTGAGCTGAAAGACTCTAATTCTATTAGTGAGTGATAATTACAGCAGCATATGTGAATACTCTAATTACAGCAGCATATGTGAAAGGTCATACCATGCGCTCAGTACAACATATGGAACAGATTGGCGATTGCCTAACTTGCTGAAGCTAGAAACTAAAACACTTGCAGAAAAGATGTCAGTATGCACCACAAAATAAAAGTAAGAATGGAGTTTCACCATCTGAACAACATGGGGATCTAGGCAGAGCGGCATATCATCCCGTACCCCAGCAATGTAAGTTGATGTTCCAAGTTTCCTACCTAACATGTCCAAGCTATGAGGAGATGTGAATCTCTCCTTTAGTAATGGGATGTACCTGATAGTAAGTCCAATGCCAGGAATTGCTGGAAACTTCGAATAGTCCTAGATTGGTTGTAATATCGCGAACCCTCGCTCCAACCTTTGTGCCTTCAGTCGGGCGTGCTGGGGCCGTCTGGCAGGTTTTCTCCGAGGTGTTTGTTCCATATGGGAGGTTGAGTGCTAAAGTTTTTGGTTTTGGGAGGGGTGTTTTTGGAAATTCCCCTCTCCACCTACCCTCTCTCTCTTTCTCTTGGACTTGTGTGGCTGCCAGTACTCCAAGTCTGCTGATTTTTTTCCCCACCCGAGTGCACAAGCTCCACTGCCTAGTTCCTGCCGAAATCTCCTCCTCCTCTCATTTTCCTCGCCGTTCGCTAATTCGCCACCACCCGCCGAGTCCTCGCGCCTCCCCGACGGCAAGAAGAAAACACCGGAGTAGCAAAGAATAAGCGTCAGCTTCTTTCTCCGGTGCCCCTCCGGCCAAGCCCAGCCGACGTCGCCCCTGCTGCTCCACCCCATGGCTGGCACCTCCCTCCTTCCTCCATGAATCCATGAGCATTTGAGGTATAATTTTTGGGGGGGAAATTGGCTTGTATGAAGGGTGTTCGATGAAATGCCTTGCTAGCTAGTAATTCGTTCATCTTGTTTGTTGGCACCTGCTAGCTTTGCCAGATGAATATTGGAATCATAATTGAGGGCTAAACCAGAATATTAGGGCGAGCTGAAATTTTCCTTCATGGTTGATGGTGTGTGATGTCGCAAACTCGTAAGTTGTCTCAGATTTCTCCATCCGCATAAGGAACTAGTTGATTCATTAAATTTTATTGGGGACCGTGTTCAAAGATCATCGCAGAATATAGTTGCATGATACAATTTAAGAGGGTCGCTTTTGAATTTTGGATTAAATATTGCGATCCTTAGCCTTGTGTCGATGATTGGTGAACTCCTTCATGATCCATGGATCTATTCCGTCTTGCATGCCATAAAGTTTCAGTTTATTAGTTTAAGGTTGCATGTCTTTTGCAAGAGCCAATGGCGGGCTAGTGATTGTAGAGGATCAGGGTTGGGGAAAGTATCAACTGCATCTAAAGTGATGAATTGATTGGGTTAAAGTTATGAATTAGGCGCAGCAACTTTTGTGGATTCAGAGTTTTGCTTCGGTTCGATGATTTGATCAAGATAATGTCTCGCTTTGACCTCATCACTCTACAGCTTATTATGGGGTTGTGATGGGATCCTATTTGTTAATTAAATTGGTGTGAGTTGAAATTTGACCTCTATGATTTGTGCTCACACATATGTAGCCTAGAATGTTATTATGTATTCCATTGTGATATTTATGCCTTGATTCAACTTGCATAGTTCTAGTTGCTCAACCGGTATTCATGGGTATTTATATGTGTTTGTTCTCGATCGTCAAGACTTAGCGCACATGGATCTTCTAGGCATGAACTAGGATCGCCTTTAGTCTCTTGGCGATCCTCTAGTTTCTTTGTGATGTTATGCTTTCAATGAATATGATTGACTTTTATTTACACATGTGTACTGACGTCTTGAGTCCTGAAATATTAAATATTGTCTAAATTTGGGTTATGTGCATACATGCTGTAAGGGAGGCTAAGATGGTTCAATTTCTGTAAGGGCTGAAATTGGATAATCTCTATTTTGTAAATAGCCGTGCTAAGATTGTGAATATAAATGATCATGTATGCTTTGATATAGTTGGAATAGTTTGAGATGGACACTATGAATTGGTTGATAGTATGTTGAAGCAACCCTACTATCATCTGTTAAAGAAATGCTGTTTAGTAGTTATTGGTTGCTGGAATGAATGCTACTGTTTTTGTATTTTAGACATAGAGCAATGCATATGTTTTCGTGCTGCATCTTCTTGAGAATAAATGGCACTAGTTCTAGAGATTTCTTTTATGTGGTTTGTTGTCTTAAGTTATATTGTGTGTATGTGTTCTAAATTCAGGCTTTCTTTAATCCTGGGAAGTCATGCGAACGCTAAGAATTCCAAATGCCACTCCATTTTCCGTCGGTAAAAGGCAAGTACATCGAGTTGTGTGCCTTATTGAGTTGTTCGTTGTTAATTATCTATTCATGGCTAATCTCTATTGATTGTGGCAAGTATGAGTTATATTGGTGGTCGTCCCTCCGAGGACGTGATTAACTATTGGATTCGACTGGTCATTAGTAAGCCTTAATCTCAGTAAGTTTACTGTACCTTTGTTAACATTGCTGTGAGTAGCGAGTATGGGGTATGTGGATACTCGTACTTAGTTATGCCCCATCTGGGGAAAAGGAATTGAGTGTGTGTGTGCGAATAGATTAGATGGTTATGAATGTGAGACTTTGGGCTATGTTTATGTATGTGTGTGGTTATGGTTATGAATGTGAAACTTTGGGCTATATTTATGTATGTGTGTGGTTATGGTATGTTAGTGTTGGCATTGAATGAAAAAGTTGCATTTCATTCATGAAAATTGCATTTGTGCATTCATAATGGAAGGGGCGACCCATTCGATGACAGGCCTCTGTGTTCACACGTAGTGAACACGAAAGTCCTATTTCGTAGTCCCATTCATCGAGGTGAATGGGAGCGAGACAGTAAGAGTAGGCACCTTCCATCTGCGGGATGGGAGGGACGTGAGGGTGCACACCGACGGGTGGGCACTCGGCAGTACCGGTACGTGCATGGAAATGAGCATTCATGTGCATTGCATCTGTAATAATGAGTGTTGTGGTAAATGGTGTGTTATATGGATGTTGATTATGGTAATTGAAGGTTGAGTCGGGCCTCAACCCAAAAGGGGGAGATTGAATGGAATTCGATGAATTAGCGCATTTCTTTTCCTTGCTTTGCTAATTATGTTGTATGAATATCGTGGAGTGAATTTTGAGTTATGACTTCCAATAAAAGAATTGATGAAATGGTTTGAGTTGCAAAGAAATAGGTGGGTGGGTCGGGAGTCGTCGTGATTTAGAATCAAGTAAAGCTGCTTGGGCGTTGAATGGTTTCATTATCAAGTTGATGGCTTGTTTACTGTAATTGTTTTGGGTATGGTCAAGATATTACTTTGAAAGGGTATAAATGCGTAAATTCTGTATTACTTGCTCTTATGGTCAAGCTCTTGTTTTACTTCTGATAAATTGGAATTGCTATTCTCGTGTACTTTGCTGAGTTTGAGCTCACGCTTGTTATTTAATGTTTGTAGGTGTTTTGAAGCCGGCATGCATGGATGGGGGTAATAGCACAATCACGTTCACATCAACACCGTTCCCTCATAATGATTCATAATTCTGATCTTATTAGCTCGTGAAGAATTCTTGTAAAAGGTTGTCTGTGGTTTTGTTTAATGAGTCCTCGTCTTGTAATATTTATGCGGTGGAGTCGATTAATTTCTATTGGATGTGTGATTGGTTAACTAAGGACCTGCTAGAATGATATCTTATAACTGCAATGTTTTCTGTCTGCTGAGTGGATGTCCTAGTTTTAGGGGAGGTGCTGCCGAAATTTTTAATAATTTTGGACAACCTCCTAGTAGTTCGCTTGCTTTGCGAATATTTGTTCTTAGCGATTTGTAGATGTTGATGCTAGAGGGTGTAACATTCAGGGCACGGGGTGCCGGGGTGTTACATTGGTTGTCCTCACTCAAGCACGGCTCATTTCAGACCCTATGGGAAAGATTGTTTGAGCTTACTCCAAGCTAAGCATGAGGTTTTCTCCCAACCTTGTACATAAACTATGCCAAGCTCAAAGTGCTAAAAGAAGGCTAAAGTGCAGCTTGGCTAGGCTCACTTAATTTCAAATAACTTCAGGTCCAAAACGGTTATGGAAGACCATAAGGTAGTTGCATCTAACCATCTTAGTGAAGATAACGGAAAAGTCAATCGCTAGTCATTTCCTAGTTGACCATGAGTGACAATAAAAGAAACATTCAAACCAAATTAAAATCTCAAACAGTAGCAGGAATTTGTTTAAAACTTTTTAAAACATTATTGAGCATGCATCATTAGCATCCATATTATCGTATTATAATTCAGATAGAAGTAAGCAGAACAATCAGAGACAACCCACAGCTCAAGACATACCTGTAAATTCTATAGCATGACTGCTGATTTCTAGCCTAAACCAATTGTTGAGCTATATCATGCAGAAGTGGTAATATTCTTGGGGAATTAGTGTCGGAGTCCTGAAAACAATAGTTTGCAAGTTTTTGGATGGATGCTCAGAGAGGGTAGAATCTCCTCTATCTTCTTCAGGGTCACCTTTTGATGTCCATTGAGGCTTTGGAAGGCAATCAAATAAGCGATTGGGCTCAATAGGTTTGCTGAAAGAATAGGCACATAGAAGAATTAATAAATAATCATTGATAAGAGGTCCAGTAAATACAACAACTATTACTCAAGCAATATATAAGGAAGCAAGATGATCAGGGTTCAGGAATGGATGTACAATGCAAATTATACCTGTATGTGGTCATCAACTGCCTGGATTCTTCCTTAATCTTCAAAGCAGACTTGGATAACAATTGTTGACACTATTCAGAACTCCTTCACTGTTGCTGAAGTTCTTGTTTGAGGAAACGAAGCGAATAGTTGACAGTGGCTTTCAGTAGATTCATAGCTTCCAGGTAGCTCTCTAGATCCTCATGTGCACCCCTCAATATTGTAGCTTCAGCCTGAAGGAGAAAAAGACAGCATGTACATAAATTTAGTGAATAAACCAAACCTTTTGTTCAAATTGTGTTGATATAAAACCTAAAAAACAACTGTAGTCGCAAAATTTCAAGCCAATCTAAAAGTGCAAACCTATCTAAAAAAATAGGAGACTCTGCACAAAAAAATGATATAATCATAAGTGCTAAGCCTACGCTAATTCTCTAATCATCTAACAGTGCTATAGAAATTAATCATTGTGTCTACCAAAAAACCGATGAAGCACTTAATTAAGAAAATTTAGAAAGTAATCATTCAGCTATCAGCTTAAATAGTAGCAAAGATCTTTGCAAAAATATATAAAATTAGACGGGTTTCTTGTACCTGTCGTAGTTTCAATAAAAGCTGGACAATGCGTTTTGTTTAAAATCTTTGTATAAGTTCTAGATAGGTAGCTGAAAGAAGATCTATTGTCAATGTTTAAAATAATAACACACATTCAAATCTTGCTATACCAGAGCACACCTTACCTGATCACACTACTGATACATCCAATTTGAACACCATTCGTTTAACATTGATGCATTGGTTCGCTCCAGAATCTCAGAATCAATGGATGAAAAAGGCCAAGCTTCAATGGGTAGCTCTGTGTTAAGATCTCTTTAGTTCGTGCATAGCTCATAATCAGAAATACTCCGATAGTAACCAAGAATCATATTATAGAAAACCATGGCAATTTGTAGGGATATATATGGGGCGGCAGAAGAAGGGTAAATATTGTGCACCAAATAGACAATTCTCAACTTTCCATCATTGCTATAATCCAGAACTAAAAATCTAAATCTCCTAATGTCCTTCAATAAACCTGCAGAACATCTGAAATAAGTGCAAATTTGGATCTGATTAACAGAAGACATCAACTCTGGAAATCTGACTCCACCAAACCCTAAAAAATGGCAAGAGTCAAGCTCTTAGCAGCATATTCTCAATGGCATTGAATTTGTCCTAATAAATATCGATGAAACATGAGAATTATCAGATGGAGTTACACTTAAAGAATTTACTCTACAAAACTCACCAAATAATAGCAGGAGCATACAGCATAATTGTAACTACAGAACATGAGTAGGATCCTGGCAGCCACCATACGGTTATATCGCAACCTAAACTACATACCTCACAAATTATCAATCAAACACAAGAGATGCTTTTGTTATATGAACGGAGATCTGCCAGACTGATATTTACAGTAATCTCGATCGACAGCGCCGCGGCTAACGGATAGGCCATCCTCTGTATACGCCAACATGGCCACGGGATAGGCCATCCTCATCGACCGTATACAGAGAAACAATAACAACAACAAAGAAATGATTTAACAATACGATAACAGAGCAAGCGCAAAAGCTCCACCATGGAAGCAACCAAAGGCGCTACATGCCGAGGGCAACGGTCAGAAAAACAACAAAAAGCAAACAACAACTGATGATCAGGACGCCGAAACGAGGAATAATCAAATTGTAAAATGCTGAACCACGCAATCGGCGAAAGGAAGGACGATTGGAAAGGTGCTCCACAGACGAACAACAAGACCAACGACTGGTTCCGTTCCTGCGAACAACAAATGGAGTAGACGCTCCACAGACGAACAACAATACCAATGATGGGCACCATTCCTGTGCACAATAAACCAGCAGCATAAATAAAATGGCGACGAAACAGGAGAAAGTGAAACGCAACAAAACCGAACTAAAAATAATAACCCAGCTTGGAAGCACCCACGCTATGGCACCAGGAGGATGGAGAGCAACCAACGGCTCAAACCAAGCGGTTTCGGAACCAGAAAGACCGACCATTAGATGAAATCAGGAGATGGCGTGATCGAAATCGAATGGGGAAAAACCGATAAAAATGGTAAGAACAAGAGGAACCAAGTTAGTAGAATCAGCTGCAATCGATCACGCATGGGCGAGCCGCTTACCCAAATCAACAGCAAAAAAGAAACAACCAGCGCACCAAGATGGGAAATAACCCAATCGCCAAACGCAAAACGAAGCAATCATTGAATAGAAAAATACGATCAGAATGGTAAGAACAAGAGGAACCAAGCCAGTAGAACAGACCGCAATCGATCGTGCACGGCCGAACTGTTCACCCAAATCAGGAAGCCCAGGGCTCAAACCAGGCCATCCCGGAACCAGGAAGACTGACTGTCGAGCGAAACCAGGAGATGGCGCGATCAGAATCGAATGGGGAAAACCATGAGATGCCGCAACTGGAAGGCATCGACGGAAGGCTGAGGCGCAGCGGCCGGAGGAACGACGGGCGATACCTTCGGAGAGGAAAAGCGGAAGAAGCCGGGAGGAGAACTGGGGGGGCGCAACCGAGGAAACACCGACACAAGAACAATCGCGAACGCACACCGTAAGGCTCGAGGCACGAGGCGGGCGGACGCCGAACGCCTGAAGCCGAAGCGAACAGCAGCCAACACAGCGCCTCCCGAATCTGTTCCGTCGCAAACACGCCCACGCGGACGGTCGGATGACGACCACGCAAGGATGGACGGACGCAGAAATCCGGATGACGTGGCCACCGTGGCTGCGCGCCGATTTCTTCCTCTTGCATAGTTTAGTTTAGTTATATAGGAGATGCATGCGTAATAATATGAGAATATGGCCGGTTCGGTTGTGGGGCGTGGTCTCCAGGATTAAACGGGAGAAACAATTTATAGAAAATATTTTGGAGGGTGATTTGTGCGGGAAATAGCGAGTGAATTTATGTTCGTGGGCGCGCTAGGTTGCTAATTTGGCCGTGGTTGTTTACTCATGGTTGTTTTCCTTTTTCTATATTATTTTTTGTTCTATTTCTAATTCAGAAAATTTCATTCATACCAGCGGCGAAATTATGTGGCTTGTTAGTAGTGCAAATGAGAGCTCTCCATGAAATTTTTAGCTCAATTCGATGGCAAATGCTAGCTTGAATTGCCAGATAGTGCCGCACGATGAAAACAAAACACTATATGCTGACTTCCATTATTTTTCCTATGTGTCACGGACGGAATTCCGATAGCGAATTTATGTGGCATGTTAACAGTGCAATTGGGAGTTCTCCGTGAAATTTTTAGCTCATTTTGATGGCAAATGCTAGCTTGAATTGCCAGATAGTGCCGCACGATGAAAACAAAACAGTATATGCTGACTTCCATTATTTTTCCTATGTGCCATGAGACGGAATTCGGCGGTAATTTATGTGGCATGTTAAC
Organism: Guadua angustifolia; assembly: GCA_036346375.1. Classification (NCBI taxonomy): domain Eukaryota; kingdom Viridiplantae; phylum Streptophyta; class Magnoliopsida; order Poales; family Poaceae; genus Guadua; species Guadua angustifolia. The sequence continues at coordinate 776,526 of CM070521.1, read as the reverse complement.
AAAGGTAACCGGAGTTCTCCGTGAAATTTTAGCTCATTTTCGACAAGAATGCATGCTTGAATTGGCAGATAGTGCCGCATACGATGAAAGCGAAAAGAGAATATGCTAGCTTCCATTATTTTTTCAATGCGCCATGGACTGAATTCCAACGGCGAAATTCTGTGGCATGTTACCAATGCAGATGAGAGTTCTTTGTGAAATTGTTAGCTTAATTCGACGGCAAATACAAGCTAGAATTGCCAAATAATGCCGCATTACGAAAGCAAAAGAGAATATGCTGACTTTCACTATTTTTCCTATGCGCCACAGACTGAATTCCAGCGGCGAAATTCTGTGGCATGTTAGTAGTGCAAATGAGAGTCCTCCGTGAAATTTTGAGCTAAATTCGATAGCAAATGCTAGCTTGAATTGCCAGATAGTACCGCACGATGAAAACAAAACAATATATGCTGACTTCCATTATTTTTCCTATGTGCCACAGACGGAATTCCGGCGGCGAATTTATGTGGCATGTTAACAGTGTAATTGGGAGTTCTCCGTGAAATTTTCAGCTTATTTCGATAGTAAATGCATGCTTGAATTGCCAGATAGTGCCGCACGATGAAAGCGAAAGAGAATATCGACTTCCATTATTTTTCCAATGCGCCACTGACCGAATTCAAACAAGAAATTCAGAGCATGTTACCAATGCAGATGAGAGTTCTTTGTGAAATTAGCTTAATTTGATGGCAAATACAAGCTAGAATTGCCAGATAATGCCGCACGACGAAAGCAAAAGAGAATATGTTGACTTCCACTATTTTTCCTATGCGCCACAGACTGAATTCCAGCGACGAAATTCTGTGGCATATTAGTAGTGCAAATGAGAGTCCTCCGTGAAATTTTGAGCTAAATTCGATAGCAAATGCTAGCTTGAATTGCCAGATAGTACCACACGGTGAAAACAAAACAATATATGCTGACTTCCATTATTTTTCCTATGTGCCACAGATGGAATTCCGGCGGCGAATTTATGTGGCATGTTAACAGTGTAACTGGGAGTTCTCTGTGAAATTTTCAGCTTATTTCGATAGTAAATGTACACTTGAATTGCCAGATAGTGCCGCACGATGAAAGCGAAAGAGAATATGCTGACTTCCATTATTTTTCCAATGTGTCACGATGAATTCAATGGTGAAATTGTGAGCATGTTACCAATGCAGATGAGAGTTCTTTGTGAAATTGTTAGCTTAATTTGATGGCAAATACAAGCTAGAATTGCCGATAATGCCGCATTTACTAAAGCAAAAGAGAATATGCCGACTTCCACTATTTTTCCTATGCGCCACTGATGAATTCCAAGCGTAAATTCGTGGCATATTAGTAGTGCAAATGAGAGTCCTCCGTGAAATTTTGAGCTAAATTCGATAGCAAATGCTAGCTTGAATTGCCGATAGTACCGCACGGTGAAAACAAAACAAAGATATCTTGACTTCTATTATTTTTCCTATGTGCCATGCAGGGAATTCATGCGCTAATTTATGTGGCATGTTAATAGTGTAACTGGGAGTTCTCCGTGAAATTTTTAGCTTAGTTCAATAGTAAATGTACACTTGAATTGCCAGATAGTGCCGTGCGATTCTAGGTGGAGGGGTGGCAGCTAGGGTTTCGAAAATTCCGAATTCCTATTGTGTTATTCTCTTTTTCCAAAGCTAGCACCTCCTGTCTTTATATAGACGTCCCATAACAGGTTTCAACCCTTAAAACCCATTAGGAACTTTAAGCCCATTACAACTCGGATCCCTATCAGAATTGATTACAGCCCCTTAAGTGTGCCATCCTATAGATTCACATGCACTCGAACATGGCTAAAGTACCCCTATCGATCATTGAGTACTCCTACTCGACCATCGAGTATACCTATTCGACCATCGAGTACTTCTACTCGATCATCGAACATTCGACCAATAGTCGATAGCAGCTCCTAGCAGGACTTATTGACTCCTGACTACATGTAAAGATCGGACGAACCTCAACAATGTCCTATATGCATTTCCTTTTGCCTCACGATATCGATCAAACCCAAGGCAAGTTATTGTCATCCTAGCTTGTTTGGATAGCTCGACCATTCTTTCTTGATGCTATGACTCGGATTCCCTGAATACATCGAGCTAACTCTTTAACTCGATAACCCGAGTAATTCTTTACTCGAGTAGCATGGCCATACATTTTCTTGAATCCGACCACTCGAGAGGCCTAAAGATATCTCTTCCATTGTATGGAGAGGCAAATCCTATCTTGATCGATCACGCCTCGCAGCATGTTTCATGACAAACCCGAAAGCCATCTTTATAACTACCCAGTTACGGAGCAGCGTTTGACAATTTTTAAGTAAGCCATTACACATCTTGAGAACATGTGACAATCTCAAGTTGAAGGATATAGCATACAGCCATACACATCGTATATGAGACCAACTAATGATATGAAAGAATATAACGTTTTGCAGTGCCTCATAGTGGGTCGATGTCCAACACCATATTTTCTAACATGTGTCCATATTATTAGTTTGATATCTCTATATCTATGACCGGTGAAACATGGCCATCAACCAATAAATATGCTAGTCTACTCATATGTGTCTGAGTTGATTATCAACTAGGGATCCCTTTTTAGAATGAACATCATAAAAATGAATATAGAGTTTCACAAACAAGTCACGTACTTGTTAATCAATATCTATGATGTTATTCAAAGAAAAATATCATAGTTTATGAACATTTAAAGAAATATAATCATCATAGACTAAGGCATATTTGCGACACTCTTCGAGCTGCGTATGGGTGGTTATTCGTGGGAGCGGCTTGAACCAGTTTCCGTTCACTAGCTTGTGTCGCACTTATCTGTTCTTTGATCTCACCAACTAAAAGCAATTGTGCGCTATCTCACACGGCGCTTCCCCATGCAGCCATCTAGATAACCAGAACCTCAAATGGAGCAACAGCGAGGTTCTGGTTATCTAAATGTTTAGGGGGTGGGTTGGGCTTGCTTGAGCTATCAGCCTGCAGACGGCGAGGTCTCACATCTTGCGCAGAGCGAACAGCACGATTCTTAGTGGAGATTCAGTTAGAGCATCTCTCCTGCTGGGGCTCAGAGCAACGGTAGAGTAACTACCGACCATCTTCAACAGGGCCTGCACAGCAACAAGTCAAGGGATGACAGTCTCTCGCAACGATCACAGAAACAAAAGGGAGGATTCTTCAGTCGGCAAAGGTTGAAGAAATTAAGAATCAACCATTTATCATACAACAGAATACCAAAGCAATAGGTTGGTTTAGATTGAGCCATGGTAATTAGTAGGATTAGATACCTTTCATTTTATTCATCTTCCTGCCTCATATGCGCAATTTTAAAATGTCGTCGGAATTCAGAAGCTACCAGAGCCCTTAGTATCTAATGGCATGGAGCAAGGACAGACTAGTATCCCAATTATTCATTATATGAATCCACAATTGATGGATGCCACTATTGATGGATGCAGATGTTGATGGCGTGTTCGGAGAACTCTGCACCGCGACAAATGAAAATGCCAAAATGTCAACCACCAAGTTTATCAGTTCCCGGACTCCCCTTTTCCCGCCACCAAGACCTGTCCAGGCTGCCAATGTCTTGAAGTGCATATCGCACAGCAAGTCAGTTAAAAGCTTTACATATTCCCTTTTATACAAAATTTCACGGAAAACACTAGCAGGAAGGCATTGAGATAAAGCAGAAAGAGTCCACACAACCCCCAATGGTGATAATCCACTGCGGTGTGTTGAACCTTCTTTCCCATCGGAGTGCTCCTTTGAGAATGCATCAGTAAGCAAGCGAATTAGGAGTTGCGGGATGCCAACTGAGTAGGCTTGTTCGATGGCCAATGGCCCACCCCATTTCAATCTTGTCTCCAACAGCTCAATACTCCCATCACGAAGGCAAAACAGATTCAACAGGCCAGCATTATATCGACAAAGTGCCTCACTTCCATCAGATAGCCAAAGCTTCAGCAATGTGTGCAGTGTTGCCATACGAGGAAACAAAGCAAGGGCGGTTTCACAAAGAGAAGATCTGGTTTGCCCTCTATTTTCAAGTGAAATAAGTGATGATAGTGCAAGCATTGCTGATGCACAGTGTGGCCGCAAGCAACTCTTGACTATATCATCCACAGAAGAGAGGTGTGCAAGAACATAAAGCCGGGGCCGCTGTTTCTTCTGTGAACTCGTTAAGATAAATGATGCAGAAGATTTCCCCTCCAACTTCAGACACACAGCTATTGTTGCCAATGCAAGATAGCAGTGCACTACTAGGGCATGAGGGCTAGATAGTTTGCATTTCTGATTACTATTTTGCTTGGACTCCTTATTCAGATATGAGCCGCAGAGTGACAACAACAAAAAAATATAAGATACAATTGTGCCATCTCCACCGTATTCTACTTCATCAACATCAGATGATGAATTCAATGGACCACAAATAATAACACAGAACGACGCATTCAACAGGCAGGCCCTGGAGATGAGCTGAAAAGCAGCATTTAAGTGCATTAAGAATCATAATGATAGATGCAATTTTAGTTGCAACTGGAGATGCACTAAATTGCACTTTTTTATAAAATATAATAAGATTAATTCTCAATAGTTCTTAGTGTAAAAAAGTTAATTCAATCAACTGTGAAGCTTTTTTATTTCTACAATTCAGTTCTATTCAAAGATTAGAACAAGTCAGAGCAGAATACAACCTACATTGCTGTAAATGTACTCTGTTTTCTTTTGTAAATGGGAAAAAGCATGCAATGATGTTTGCACCAAGCTCATGCTGATTTCGTTCTCAATCAATCATGTACAAGAGAAAAAAAGGATTTTGGGAGACCGAAAAGTAGGCTGAGAATGAAGCATGGTAGAATCAGAGAAGCCAAGAGAACACTAGCGAGACTACTTCTGAGCTTGTACGGAAGTTGATGAGAACAAAAAACAGCAACAGAGTAAAACTAGTTGATTGGATAACAGTACAAACTGGTGCACAACTGATTCCATCTCATGTTTGTTAGGATTCTGCTAGGCTTACAAAACAGACATCTACTACCATGCAAAAGAAACATTTGGAGATAAACTGCTGCATGAGAGAATAACCTGAAGAGAAGCATGAATGGCTAACTCTAAACCATTATGCAAGCAGTGGTAAACCGCAACCTGCAGTGGTCGTGAAGCCAGGAATGATTCAACAAATATGCTTATCAGATTGGTAGAGTTTGGATCTGGTAATGAACCTTGCTCTTGCATTTTACCATCAAGCTTTGAGTGAACCTGTCGCCATGAGTAGAACATAATGTCAACAGCATTGGCTAGATACCAAATAGCCTTGCATGCCTCACAAGCTGCTGGTACCATATTAGTAGAACCTGATATTATGTCTGAACCTGAAGCTATTAGACACTCACACAAGAGTTCTAATAACCGTGACCTCCTTGCATGATCAATGATCTTGACAAGATTTTCTTCCACTGGCTTTGGACCCTCAGAGGAGATACTTGTTTTCAACCCAGAGATAACCTGAGAAATTCTTCCAGATGGATCAACTGTAGAAACCAAAATCTGCTGATAAAAAAAAACTTAGTCAAGACAAGAAAAAACACATCAGACAATGAAGCATGAAGTGGGTAGCAAAGCATGACCTGTGAATAAAGGTCATACAGGCAGAACCAGTGTCTGTCATAAGAACTTAACACAGCACCTTCATTTGTATCAAGTAGCTTCCGTGCTATCGCTAGGCACTGCCAATAAAAGCGTTGTTATAAAGTGCAAGTTATACCATCAAATACGTTTCTAAGAATTACTTTTATCTTTTCAAAACTGAAAATTGCAGAAGTCAATATTTATAGTGAAAATAAACTGCGGTATGCCTGAGGCATGTACCTTCACTGCAAGGCTGTAAGCGTCCGAAAGTTTCATTCTGATAATGAGACTTGTAAACTCAAAAAACATACAGATGATTTCATCAATTGCTGCATGAGATTGATATGACCCAGCTTCAATTAAATTTTTAACAATTATGAGTGACTGATTTGCACCATCAAAATTCAACTCCCTGTAAAAGTTGATCAAGCAGAAGTTGTAGTTGGGATTACATGAATTAGAACAAAGTACAGCTAGAGATGCTGTGTGGCTACGCAAAGCAATATTGTCATCCAAATAATCTATTCAATGGAACATCTGCGGACAACCGAAATGCTTTGTAGATTAGAACCTACCACTAAAATGATGTCAAAATTGTGATAGCGCATACATGAAGAAGAGATAAATGCATACAAGCCAACACAATAAAACATGAGCACTGTTCTTGAGAAATTGCGTGGATAGTGGGCAGCAACCATAATGCGACTAGTTTGCTCTTTTCTTTCTTCATGTCCACAATGAAACAATAACCAGAATGGCTCATGTTGAATGGAAAAGCATAAGCTACAAATCTACCTGGATGAACTAGGAGGATTGCTCAACCAATTTTTGATGGGACTGAGGATAGTCAACAGCACTTCACTGTCTTCAACAATGCTGTTTGCACCTTGGACTGTTTGAGAAGTTTTTTTTCCAGCTTGTCTAAAGCTGTACACTCTACAATGAAGCAGTACATAAGTTGGTAATGTTTAGTAGGATTCATAAACTATTGATCAGAGCATACAGCAAAACTACTATAAGTTATTGAGGGTTAAGACTTATGAAGCTACTGCTAGATAGTTCTTTATTATGACTAAATACCAAGAGTGATGTGATTCAGTCCAGCCATTGAACAATTAAAAGAAGCCCCACCCACCCACACCTTACACCTTAAAATCCCCACCAACATGCTCGTTATCGGTATAAGAATCGAGCCCAAAAAGGCAGCTCAAATTCGAGCAAACCGCCCGAAAACAGCACCCAAAAAAAACCCACCGATGATCGATTCGTCGGCGCTGGAGCAGCTCAAATCGGCGGGACTCTAGCGGACGGATCCGCCCGAAGCTCCCGGCCGCCGAATCAAGCCGAGGTGAGAGAATGGGGTGAGATTTTGTCACGATCCCATTTGATTTTCACCGATCAACACCAGCACATGAGTTAAATTGATAATCCAAACACACCATACAAAGTTCAGAGGTTCAGACTAGTAGAAATTGGGAAGCAAGGATGAAGAAGAAGCAAGAGACTGGGAATTGAGAACTAGAGTTTGGGGTTAAGCAAGAGAACGAAGGAGATTCAGAGCAGAGAAGGTTCTAGAGAGGAGGAAGCTTCGTTTGTTCTTCGATGCCGGCTTGACTGCTGCTTTGCCCTTTTGTATTGCTTCTTCCCCAGCCGAGTGGGCTTCCAAGGCCCAAGGCCCACGTCCGTAACCACGTCTGTGACATTCCTCCCTCCTTGAATGTCGGCTTGTCCCCAAGCCGATGAGAGCCCACCATAGATCGTACCTGTAGTCACCACCAGGGTCCCATGGCAAATACAGACTTCTGCGCCCAACTTGATTAACACATCGGTCAACCATGTAGATGAAGCTCCGGTAAGTGAATGAGATGTTAGAGATCATGGCATTGATGAAGCCAGTCCAGTTGAATGAAAGTTCAGTGAGAGATGCTATTGAAACACCAATCACGACAGGAGCAAGAGACAACCACAGAGACAAAGGAACTTGCTGTCCAAGCACAAATTGGGTAGCAGCTGCATTGAAGAAGGGCTCCAAAGCTTTAATAGTGTGGGCAAATGAGACAGCAACAACAGCGAAGGATACATTGCGAGTGACATGACCGTGAGCATGGCTCAACGCCACTGGAAAAAGAACTGATACAGAGGCAAAGTCTTTTTCTTTGAGCCAATCACCAGCAGTGCATGCAGAACTTGCAGAACCCGCTGAGACAATAGCATTGGGAGGCAGAACATTGTGCTTTTGGAAAACTGCAACTAGGCGAGGTTGCCACTCATCTTTCTGTTCTCTGTGGCCCAACCTTCCATATCCACCAAAGACAAATAGACAACCTTCCCATACAGCAACAGCAGCATATGAACGAGCAAAACCCATTGGCGTGAGAGGCACCAACATGTCTTTTTTGGAAGAAAAAGAATCCATATCTTTTGTATCATTCTGTTGTGACTTTTGCTGCGATAAAATTGCTTGTGTGGTTGCTCCTTGCCACATGGATGTTCTGCTATTCCAAATGGGAGGAGCTGAATGTGGATCTAAAAGGGACGCCGCAGGTGCACCCTTCCAGAACGGCTGCCCATCAAATGTGAGACCTCCAACAGGAACAGGAAATGGTACAACTCTAATAGGAGGGCGATTTGTTTCTGTCTTGTCTTGAGAGGGAGCCGCCGAATCTCCACTTTTGTTTTCCAGATCCGCATGTGTTGTTGTGGTACTGCATGCCTGAGCATCTTCAGCGTTACCAAAAGAGGATGTAGTCCTGCAGTTGTACAAGGAAAATGCAGATGAAATTGAGTGGTTCAGTGTTTTTCTTTCATTTTTCTCCTGGTTGTCTAATCCGCTATAGTCAGATCTTCTGAGTGAAAGCTCCAACTGGTGTGCTGGGATGGAGAAGCACTTGTCATCATTTCCTTGAGATGTTCTAATAATATCCACCACCCTCTGTGTGTCATGCTTCTGCTGATTATCAGTAACATGAACTAGCTCGATATCGCTGGTAGCTTTCTCACAGTTATTATCATTCAGTCGTGTCATCCTTGGCGATAAATCCCCTCCTCTCCTGAGAATCAAGTTACTATCTTTAGCTGTTTGAATATTAGTGTCTCCATTTTTCTCGGTGTTCCTGTGGCCAGGAGTAAATAAATGCCTTCCTGTTGTCTGCTTATAATCCAGGAAGTTGTTGGTATGCTTACTCTCAGCCTCCAGTTCTGACCTTGTACAAGAACTTTGAGCATCACTTTCTTGTTCGCTGCATTCCATAATTTGGTGGGCTACAGTTTCAATCACATGCTCAGTTTTTTTAACTCCAGTCCTCTGCTCGTGTCTGATATCCATCCAACAGCAATTGTCGTAGATGCAACGGCCATGAAGGGCCTCTCGAGCTTGCGTCGCATCATGACATGACCGGAATAGGACGAGCACCTCCACGCTACCAGTCCTCCCGAGCACATACACCTTTTCAGCGCCAAATGCATCAAAAACTTGGTGAAGCACCTCCTCAGTCACCGGATAGATCACTTGGCTCACCGTGACATGAAGAACATGACCGTTGTTCGCCTCCTGATGGCCTGACATTTCGTCGAACACCTGGCAGGCACTGACAGGAGTGGTAACTGCTTCATTATGGCTGGAACATGTGGTTGATGCTATGGTGTCCAGAAGATTGCCAAGCTTCTCTGAGATGATTTCCATCCTGGTGAGGGTCTCCTGCAGCATCCTCTGCTCCCGCATGTCCTGTTCCTTCATAGTCGCCATGGGAGTGGTCACCATGGCCCTTCGAGCACAAAGCGGAGTGGTGAGAAGGCTCTGCGTCGGTGAAGATGACGGCGCCACGGAAGACGGCGGCGAGTGGTCTTCGAAGAGGCTCGGGGTGGACGCCCAGAGGAGATGGCTCTCGAGGCGAACCGCGAGCGATTTGGCGACGGCGATGAAGCGATTGGAGCGGCGCTCGAGCGCTGCTAGCTTCTGGCTTCGGAAGGCGACGACGCTAAGAAGCTGCGTCTTGGAAGCACCGAACGGAAGGCGCGGCGTAGATCGTGGCGGCACGAAGATGAACGAAGCTCGATACCAAATGTCACAATCCCATTTGATTTTCACCGATCAACACCAAACACATGAGTTAAATTGATAATCCAAACACACCATACAAAGTTCGAGAGGTTCGGACTAGTAGAAATTGGGAAGCAAGGATGAAGAAGAAGCAAGAGACGGGAATTGAGAACTAGAGTTTGGGGTTAAGCAAGAGAACGAAGGAGATTGAGCGAGAGAAGGTTCTAGAGAGGAGGAAGCTTCGTTTGTTCTTCGATGCGGCTTGATCGCCGCTTTGCCCTTTTGTATTGCTTCTTCCCCACCGAGTGGGCTTCCAAGGCCCAAGGCCCACGTCCGTAACAACACGTCTGTGACAGATTTGCAGGTTGGCGAGTGATTTGAAGGTGGGATCGGTACGCGAATTCGATTACTTGGTTGGGCCGGGCCGGGGTGTAAACAAAACAAAACAAAACAAATTGCCCCATTTATAAGTTGATGTTTGGATCTATTAGCACTAACACTTAGCTGTTAAAATTAGCTAAAATGAATCCAAATAGTCTAGCTAATAGTTAGCCAACAACCCAGCTAATATTTATCTCATTAGCTGGTTTTCCTCTGCTAATTTCAGCTAATGGATGGTCAAAAGACCAATTTGCCCTCGGCCCCTCCACCGTGGTACAGTAGCCAAAAAAAGATGCAAACAGCTAATTAATACAAAGGTACAATGGACATTTACACCCACAACTAAAATTCCAACCACCTATTAACTAGTAGATCTAAAGAGCCTCCAGCTAATAGTTAGCCAGCTAACTATTTAGCTAATGGATCCAAACAGACCGTAAGTAAATACAAAATGCGACTGGAGAACTGAACTGCTGGGAAGGGATGTTAAGGATTTTGCTAGAATGGGCTTCACCGGGTGCAGTGCAGTGGCGAGCCGAGCATCATCAGGAGTTGAGTTCAGGACGCTCCCCCCCTTCCTCTTCGAAATGCAATGCAGTACTGGTGCCTGCCTTGCCTACTAGCTAGCCTGAACCTCGAACCAACAGACTGCCGGCCAGCCTGTGTCTCGCTGCAACTTTTTGTTCATCACAGGTTCAGAACAGCTGAGCTAGCTAGCTGGCCATGTCTTTTTTGTCCATTCATGGACGACACTTGAGAGGCCTCAAGCACAGTACCGCACTCTCTACTACCACCTAGTGCTTACTCTACTACAGTCAATAGTGCTCCGAATGAATGCTACCTTGGCCATGCCATGCTGCCTTACTCTACTACAGTCCTCTGGAATTAGTCTTGTTCTTGCTGTTCAATTAATCAAACTATCGTGTGCATGTTGTACATATACCGTCTGTGCATGGTGTTTGTGCTATGCTGCTGCTACTCCCCGATGTGAATGTTACTCGGTACGAAATATTTTCAGATGGGAGCAACTTTCGAATGGAGTGATGAGAATCTCAAGGTAGTTTGTGAGCTACTTTGCAGTACAAGTGGGAGCTAGAAATCGCCCAAATCCATTTGAACCAGGTTGGTTATGCACTGTAATTGCGAAATTTGAGAAGAGGACCGGCCTTCAGCACAAGAAGCGTCAGCTCTAAAAAACAAATGGGACAAACTAAAGAACCAGTATGCCATGTGGAAGAAATTGGATCTAAAAGAGACAGGACTAGGTTGGGAGACAGCCAGCCAAAAGAACGCAATCAAGGCCGACAACGGTTGGTGGAAGAAGAAAAATAAGGTCAATAGTCAACATGCAATGCATTCATAAATGTTAAGCTGCTTCTTGTCTTGTCCCATAAAATTAACATATTTTAATTTATTTTGATAGAAAATTCCTGGAGCACCCAAGTTTCATAAAAATGGAATGCAAAATGAAGACTTGCTGGAGGTGATTTTTCAAGATTTTCGCTATACCGGGACTGACCATTAGCCTTTGGTTGGCGGTAGCTCACCTCACAGTCCGACGCATCCGTCTGCGGCTATTGATCTTGAGGAGCAAGAAGATGAGAATGGTGGCAAGGAAGAAAGTGTGCAAGACGATGAATCACCCGCTGCTAGGAAAGGAAAGAGAGTTTGTGGTTCATCACAGAAATCATGGAGTTGGTTTGTGAGTGGGGTGCTATTAGTGGGAGTAATTTGAACTTCATTGCAACTGAACTTTTTATCAAGAAGGAGCAAAGGGAGATGTAGTTGACCATCAAAGATAATAATGGGTGATTTGAATGGCTTAAAAGAAGTACATTGCCAAGTATGGCAATTAGATTAATATTCTATCAAAAAAATTTATTTGGCTTGTGAGACTATCATTTTTATTTGAATTGTGAGACATTAATATGATGTAATCTTAGGACGCTTATTGGATTATGTGGCTTGTAAGACACTAATTGTTTTTCCTTCTGTATTGTGATGAACATCATGCCTTATGTCATGTGTTGTCTTTTGAACCTGTGCCTTTTTTATGGTATGAAGAGTATGTAATATTGTCCTGATCTCTTATATTTTTGTAATCCATTTCTCATGTGCAGGTATCTAGTAGCGATGGCAATGGTGAATTGGTGATGACAATGGTGACTCGGATGATGACATGCATTTGATGTAGAGATGATGCGTCAACGACATGATCTGATGAATAATCTAACTGTTGCTGCATCTCTTGTGGGGAATTATTACTCAATGTATCTTGATGAAAATGAGACTAGGAGTAGGACTTCATAGCTCAGTGGAATGGGTGGGGTGAGAGAGACTTTGAGCACTCTTGGGAAAGCCATCATATGTTTGATATGAATGCTACGATCTTTCATGGTTGAGCAAATAGAACTTGGAATCAACCAACCATATGATTTTAATAGAAGCATTAGCTATTGTCCTATACATATGTAGTGGTTGTGAGTCCAACTGAAGAGTGCAATATCGGTTCAAACATTCTGGTGAGGCAATTAGCCGAAAGTTTAATGAGGTTTTCTGTTTTAGAATGTGTGGTCAGCATGTCTAGATCTGTAGTGTGCAGCCTAAGGTCCCCAACTTCTGTATTGTTCATAGTAGAATTAGAAATGATCAGAGAATACGGCCACATTTCAAAGAGTGCATCGGAACTAGCGATGGTACTCACATACTTGCAACTATTCTCCAGAAGATCAAGTTAGATACATAGGTAGATCGAGAAAAACAACTCAGAATGTGATGGCAATAATTGATTTCAATATGCGCTTCACATATACATATATTGGTCAGTCAGGGACTATACATGATACTAATATACTATATCATGCGTTGGATGTAGATAGAAATGTCTTTCCATGTCCTCCAGAGAGTAATTTTCTTTCTTTGTAACAATTAATCAAATTATCCTCTTGTAATCCTCAAATGACTCTCGCATCTTATGTTATAGGAAAATATTATCTTGTCAATGCGGGTTATTTGAATTGGCCTGGGTACTTGATTCCATACAAGAGCCAAAGGTATCATGTTCCTTTTTTTTTTGATAGGACCTGCACCATCAGGTGATTAAGAGAAATTCAACAAATTTCATTCAAGTGGTAGTATGGTCATTAAGCGCAAGGTTTCAAATCTCTTTTTCGGATCATATCTCGAAAGGGACTGAAATCTAAAATTTTTGCAAGATTTCAAAATTTTGGATGAAATCTGATTGAAATTCAAATATGGAATTTTTGGACCAAGATTTTCGAGATTTTGGCTGAAATTGCCAAAATCTCAACAAATTTGAACCAAAAGAAAAATGGTTAAAACCATGTTAGAAAATTTTGAAATTTTTTTAGATGGTCTTAACACATCACTAATGTTTCCATAAAATTTTCAAATGATGATCCGGCCTGAGGAATTTTAAAAAATTTAGTTTCCTGGTAAAAGCCTTACGACAAATTTGAACTGAATGAAAAATAGTTCAAACCACGTTAGACAATTTTGAAAAACATTTTGTATGGTCTTGAAATATCACTAATGTTCTTATAAAATTTTTAGATGATTAAAGTATGAGGAATTTTCAAAAATTCTAAAAATGGTATTGTCCTGATAAAAACCTTACCGGCAAATTTCAACTGAATGAAAATTGGTTAAAACCATGTTATAAAATTTTAAAAATTTTTGTGGATGGTATTGACACATCACTAATATTTTCATAAAATTCTCAAATGATTATCAAGTCTGAGCAATTTTAAAAATTATGACAATGCTACTGTTTTGATAAATGTTTGGCTGAGTACATGTATTGCTTCTATAGATTTGATTGAGTAACCAAAAAAGGTTTACAATTTTTTAAACTTTTAGAAAAGAGTTAAAAGTCAATGATTAAACTCTCATAAAAATTTTGGATTATGATCACACTCGAGCGAATTTATAAAATTCTGACAAAGTTACTGTCTTGTTTATGTTCCTTTAGTTTTTGATATTTTAAAGATAACAAATCAAGTTCAATTCTTTTGAAATTTTTTTTATATGATACTATACTACTAAATATTAGACCATAAATTTTTTAGAGCATGATCAAGTTTGTAAATTTTTATAAAAATCTGATAGTGTTTCTGTTATTTTTATAAAATGTCTCAAAAATTCAGTTTTTTTTTCAAACATTTTCATGGAAGATGACATTTTTAAGGGGTATTAACCAAATCCGGTCTAAAAAAGTTAAAATCCAATCAAAATTATCGAGAATTTGGAGAAATTTACTGAATTTTTTGAAAAATACCCTAGCAATTTGATTTTTTTTAAAAATTATATTTGGCTAGAATTTGGAATCTCGTCTCCAGCCGAAATCCAAAATTTTGCCAGGATTTTAAACCTTGGTTGAGCGGTCATTCGGTGTATGGAGTATGAAATAGAGAATCAAGCTAAAAATGAGCTTTAAAATGTCAAAGTAGAAGAAGATTGTAATAGCATTATGCGAGCATGCTACAATGGACAAGCATTCTTCGTAGGTGAGACATGCCATTTCACACGATGCATTAGATTCATTGACGTCACAAATGAGTGATCGGTCCATGGATAAGTTTCGTGGTGACCTTGCAAGGACGATTGCCAAACCCGATGATACAACATTATGTGGTCTTTTGTTAGCACCCAATTATCTGTGAATGCCTCTATTCATTTATGTGTTATATCTCTTATACCCTATGGACAATTCCATGTTAGTGGTGCTTCAGACAAACTCATAATTAATCGGTTTTATTATTGATATGAAATATATGAAATGCATTCCTCTCATCAAATTTGTATGGTATCTCATTCAAATAGACTGCAGGCTGGTACCGAATAAATTGTGCCAAAATTCCACAAATTTTCGTACAGGTGGACATGAGTAAGAACCAAATACATTTAGAGAGGTGCTAAAACCAAGGGTACAATGGTATTTTTCTCTCCAATCCTCTCTTTCAAGGTTTTGGGACCCAACCTCCTATCTTTTTTTTTTTGAAAACGGCAGCCGCCGTGAATATATTAGACAGGGAGAAAAAGTTAAATTACAAGTGAGGGATTACAGGGTGCAAAGATCGCACCCAAATGAGGAAATAAGGAAAAAGCGAACGAGGGAGAGAGAGGGGGCACGGGAACTAGAGGCTATTTAGAAACCTTTGGAGCTTGACGCTCTGCCTTGCCAGACTTGGCATCATCCTTAATAAGACGGAGGATTTGGTCTTGATTTGCCCATTCGTTGCGGAATACCTGTTGTTTCGCTCCTTCCACCAAAGGCTAATGAGTTAGGATAACTATGGATTTGAGCCCCTTCCTATGGGCCGTACATGAGAAAATTCGTTGCAGGCACCATTGTTAAAGATCCGCCCCATTGCTCCATCTGTCCGGATGGAGGGACGGCACTCGAATCCAAGCCGCAATGGAGGTCCACAAACGGCGTACCCCGATGCAGTGGAGGAAAAGGTGAGAGGTCGTCTCCAGGTTTCGGCAGCACATGTGACAGAAGTATTGGTTGGGCCAACCTCGGAGTTGAAGTCATCTTGTGATCAGATCAAGTTTCTTTTGGCGAGCGAAAAAAAAATTTTATGCGTAGAGGTGCCCAAGCTGTCCAAATTGTGTGCTGAAAAGTACTCGGTATACTTCCGCTGAATTGAAGATAGTACGCATTTCGGGCCGAGTAGGTCCCACTATGCGCAGGCACCCAAGTGATCTCATCCTCCGAGTGAGGATCAAGAGGAACAGACTGGATGGCGGACCACAGGCCTAAGAATTCCAGAAGGAGAGTGTGGTTGAGCTGGTGGCGAATGTCGCGAATCCAGTTGTTGTTTTGTAGGGCGTTTTCCACCGTTCTTGTTTTCCGTCTTGAATGGTCAAAAAGCAGCGGCGCGATTTCGCAAGGCGCTCTTCCGTTCAGCCATCTAGATGTCCAGAAGGTGGCTAGGCGGCCGTTTCCGATGGAGATTTTGGTGGATGAAAAGAAAAGCTGATGATCCGTTCGATCGCGAGGAAGCGAGGCCGGTCCATGGTCTTGAAGGGTTGGAATGTTAAGCCATAACCAGCCCTGACCTCGGCTTGCTTGCTGAATCTGTCGAGTCAAGAACCCCAAGGCCACCGTGAGACGGGCGCACAGACTTTGCCCATTGCACCTTGCAGTTCCCCATGGATTTGCGCATTTCCGCCAGAGAAACCTTCGTCTTATCTTGTCAATGTCTGCAGTGAATTTTTTTGGAGTCTTTAAAGCTGTTAGGACGTATATCGGGATGGAGGTGAGCACGGATTTGACGAGGGTAAGGCGCCCGCCAATGGTTAAGTGCTTGCACATTAACCCGCCATCGCCATGCGATCTTGTCCGTGATTAGCTCTGGTGGGCTCGTGAAGCCGGCAGAGACGAGGCATACCCAAGTACTTGGTTGGGAACTGCGCGATAGTACCCGAGAAAGGTTGGAGGATGTCCTGCAGGTCGATATTTTGACATTGAATGGGGGCGATAGAGCTCTTTTGCATGTTGACACAGAGGCCAGAAGCTTGTCCGAAGGTTTCCAAGATTGCAATGATAGCCTGAAGCTCTTCCTTGACCGGGTTGAGGAAGATAATAGCGTTGTCAGCATACAGAGAGAGACGGTGCGACGGAGTGCAGCCTTGCAATGGTGAAAGAACGCCTTCCTCCGTTGCCTTGGTGAGGAGGTAGTGGAGCGAATCAATAGCAAGGTCGAAAAGGAATGGTGATAAGGGGTCACCCTGCCGGAGCCCTCGATGATGAAGAATGGAAGGGCCAGGAATACCATTTAGGAGGACCGAAGACGAGGAAGTTGCGAGAATGCTGGATATCCAGAGGCGCCATTGTGGACCAAAACCTCGAGCTTGAAGCGCTCTGACAGATATTCCCAGGATACCGAGTCGAAGGCTTTAGAGATGTCAAGCTTCATCATGAGGACCGGCGTCCGCGTCTGATTATATAGGCGCGCGCAACCGCGAACAGCTAAGAAGTTTTCCTGAATGCTTCGACCTTTTATGAAAGCGGTTTGGGATGCCGATATGAGAGCATCGATGTGGGAGGACAGGCGAAGGGCGAGCACCTTGGACAAAATTTTTGAAACAGAGTGAATGAGGCTGATGGGTCGATAATCACCCGGGCCACCCACACCCTCCTTTTTTGGAATAAGCACAATTGAGGCGGTGTTTAACATCGCCAAGTTGTTTAGATGTCCGTTGTGGAGCGAGTGCAGAACTGCCATGATGTCAATCTTGACTGTTTCCCAGCAGCACTTGTAGAAGGCCGCCGTGAAACCATCCGGCCCAGGGGCTTTATCAGTAGGCATCAATTGGACCGCCCGTAGGACCTCTTCTTCGGTGAAAGCAGCTTGAAGGTCTTCTAGTGGGACCGCTGGGAGGTTGAGGTTGGTCCAGCGGATATCCTGGGAGGGCGCACGTGCCAATCCAAGAAGCAGTTTGAAGTGGTCGAAAAGGATGCGCTCTTTATCAGAGTGAAGAGTGGCAGTTCCCCAGGTCGCCTGAAGGGACGAGATGAAGTTTTTCCGCCTACGGCCATTGGCCTTTAAGTGGAAAAAGCGGTGTTGGCGTCCCCCTCCTTGAGCCAAGAAATCCTGGAGGCCTGCCTCTTCCTTGCCCTTTCCACCGCAGCCAGACCAGTGACTCTTATTTTAAGGGCCCTACGGAGCAAGGCCTCTTGAGGAGATAATTGTCTGGATTCTTGGGCGACATCCAACCTGAAGACAAGGGCATTGGCCATCTGGAATTGCAGAGTTGTCGTGAAGAGGATCTACTCGGTCGCGAAGAGCATTGCTGTAGCTTGCCGCGACCGTACCATGCGCTTCTGAGGGTCCGGATGTGGGCTGGGCAAGTTCCACGCGTTCTGGACGATCTGGTGGAAACCCGGAATGCGGGTCCAGAAGCTTTCAAACTTGAAAGACCAAGACCTATGAGTAGCATTGTTACTTGAAAGCAGCAGCGGGCAGTGGTCAGACATAGAGGATGCCAAAGCTTGCAACAGGTGATCAGAGAATAGCACATCCCATTCATGATTACAGAAGACTCGATCGAGCTTCACCTGAGTGGGGTTTTGCCTATCGTTACTCCAAGTGAATCTTCGATTTTGTAGAGGTATGTCGCGCAGTGCACACCTGTCGATGACTGCACGGAACCGCGACATGAGACGATGATTGAGGTTTGAATTATTTTTGTCTCTGGCCTCGAAAATGAGGTTGAAATCACCCAGTAGGAGCCAAGGAGTATGAGATGCCGGGGCCGCCAAAACTAACTCCTCTAAGAAGGAAGCTTTTTCCTGTTCGGCAGTCGGTCCGTAAACCGTGGTGAGCAAGAAAGAAGTTCCGTCGGAGAGCAGGGACACGGTAGCGGAAAGGGAGAAGTTGCGGGTAACCACATTGGAGACTTGAACTTTTCCCACATCCCAAAGTAGGAGAATTCCACCTCTAGTGCCGTGAGCGGGAAGAGAAGAGAAGGAGGCTAGTCGCTGGCCGCCAATCTGCAGGATGGCGTCCGGATCAACGAATTGTAGCTTGGACTCCTGCAAGCAGACGATCGCCGGACGAATATTCTGTAAGGTTTGGTAAACCGTTGCATGTCTGGCGGGAGCATTGAGCCCGCGGACATTCCAGGATAACACACAACATTCAGCCATTGAAGTTTGAGTCTGCATTCTGATAGGTGAAGAAGGCCACAAGTTGAAGCACAAAGACAGGCATTACAGATTGAAAAGCATTAGCAGGTCTTAACACATCAGGAGCAGACACATAGTAGAGCAGAGCTGCAGCCATTGACGCAAAAGGCACACAAGTGAAGCACAAAAGACAGACGGCCGGACGCAGCCGGTAGGAAGGTTCAGTAGAGTAGACATTGACGCAAAAGGCATTGAAACACTAAAACAGCAGCCAGGAGGCGCAGGCACTAATCTTCAGCAGGGAGCCCCATAGCAAGCGGGGACTGCTCATCATCATGGAGGGCTGCAGCGCTTGCATAAGCTGCAGGCTAGAGTCGTCAAGGCGACAGATGGTCTTCAGCGCCTCAATGGCTTCCTCGGAGAGCGGTGAATCAAACATGGAGATGAACTTCTGTAGCGCCTGAGAAGGAACCTTCTTTGTCGATGGAGAGCAGAAGCCAAGGCGTCGCGCAAGAAGCTCTTGAGCCATTTTGGCATTGAACATAATCGGTTTGGCGATAAGCGCTTGCTCAAGCGCCGCATGACCACTTCTTGCCGTAGAGGCGATGATCGGGCCCAGACCCCAGGTTGTCGCAGGGGTCGTGGGCAAGCGTGGCCTTGGTGGGTGAAGACTCTTGCATGAAGCGATTGGCGTTGTTGACAGAGCCGTCAGGCGGTGCCCGCCATCGGTGATTAATGAGCCAGGCGAGAGTTAAGCGAGTGTGATCTACCGCACGGTCAGCGCGAGCTAGAGGCGCAGAGACAAATGGGAGCGATGACTCTAGGAGCATTGGGTCCGACCATTGGATCGGCTCGGGAGTTCTGTGAACCACCGCGAGGCGCGGAAGCAAGTCGAGGCGGCAATCGGAGGGAGCGTCGGTGTGGTCCGGCAAGTTTGGCGGGGGAGAGATGTCCATCGGCACCAGATAAACCACAGGCGTCGTGACGTCCAGAGCAGCAGGCAAATCAACCAGCAGAGGGGAAGATGACCGGCGAGAAGAGTTTGTGGAGCCACCTCGAAGACAGAAGCGCAAGGGGGACCTGGAGCGCAACCATGAACTGTGCCCTACCGGCCGGCGGAATCAGCGCATCGGCGGCAGCGGCGGTGGCGCGGAGAGCGGGGCAGCGATCCCAGGCCGGCGATGAGGCGGCGACGACGGTCTTTGGTGGCTGCGGCTAGAGGACCTGCCAGCCCTTGGACGATCATGGCTGCGATCACGACGGTCCTGCTGGCGGCGGTCATGGCGATCCCAGTCACCATCGTCGTCCGGGCGAGCCCCCCCCAGGGGCGCATCCGACCGGCATCGGGTAGCAGGGAGGCGCTGCTGGCGCGAAGTGGCCGACCCGTCAACAACACCAAGTGTCCAGTCGAAGGAACGAGGGGCTGGCCACTGGCGCCCCACTGAACCCAACCTCCTATCAAACACTTCCCCGCAGCTAGCTAGCTCTAGATTCTGGTAGGAGTGAATTATAAGAGAATTTAGAGAAGCGGCTAAAAAATAGAGTTTCTGTTTGGAACGGCTTCAACTTCTTCTCTCTGGAAGCCAAAAGCTATTCCAAACAGTTGGCTTTTTCGCAGCGGGAAGCCAAAAGCCAGCAACCCATTTGTATTAGGAAAAGCTGAAAGTGGAAAGTTGGTCTGGAGTAACTTCTCACGGCTTCGATGGGTAGGGTTCTGACTTTACCACTAGAAGAAAAATACCTTATCTTACCAAGTGTAAAATCCTAAATCCCACCTCTCTTACCCTCATTTCCGACCCGCACCCCTTATACCTAAAAGCCAGACAGTCAAACACCAAACCTCTTCAGTCTAGCAGTTCAGCCGTGCAACCCTTCAATCATGCAGTCTAGCTGAAAGCTTTTTTTTAGAAAATCTAGAGCTATACTAAACAGGGTCTATCTTGAGCTTTGTGAGACCCTTAGATTCCCTGTTCAATGGAAAATCGAAATTATGATCTTTGGAATTAATCTTTGATGGTTTGGTGGATGGATTGGATGGTGCGTGCTCCTATAAGAAGCAGCAGAAAGCAAAAAAGAATAAAGATATCCAGAGGTGACTTAATGAAAAGACAGGGATTTGTTGGTTTGTTTGATGCATGGCTTGGTAGCAAAGAGTGCCCCTGAAGCCATTCCTAAAATCCTAATGCAGAAAACCTTGTGTTGCCCACTTGCTTGCTTCTGTGGTGTGGTAAGCATCACCCCATTCGGTTGCACTGCAAATACAAGTAATATGTCATTTCAGAACACTGATCAGAAATGTGCGTTTTGCACACTGATCAATTAATCTACCATAAATATCTCCTGTTCATAGACCGGCATATACAGGACAGATGAAAACAAAAACAGAACGAGAGAAGAGACAAAGCCGGTCGAGGAGCACAGGCCATTAGCAGTAAATTAATTAGCACCGCCGTCGACGGCATCAGCTTTGTCAATTTGTACCTCATTAGTTATTACAGTCCGATTATGAATGATTATTATGGTGAATCCAAGTTATTGTATATCCTAGGTTGCGCCTGCTCTTCTTCAATTCTGATCCTCTCATAAAAACAAGGGACGCCGAAACGACAAAGTCGGCTAACAACTTGATATTGCCATGCTGCTCAGAGTTTTCTAAACTAATTCTAAGGATACATAATACCAACAACTTGCTGTATTTGATTGTGTGGTTCCCCTAGGCCAGATCGATCGATCAGATGAAGCCGCACGTTGCATGCACGGGAGATTGGAAACCTGGGGCTCCAACCAACTAAATACTCCTACTAATGAAGTTGCTTGCCTCATCAGCATGCCGTTGCAATGCCGAGAAGCAATCATGCTTGTAGTAGATCGTGCTGGTTCTTGCTTAAACACAAAGGGATAGTGGTACTTGTGATAGAAGCTCGTTCATGTGTGTAACAATGCAGGCCCTGGATTAAGGTTGAGAAAAAAATAGTTGTCTATATAATTTGTGTTGGATTTAGTAGGTTGTGCTACTTAAGTTGCTTATTGTGTTATCCATTCCAACCAGCTGATCTAGCTGCCCTTGCCTTTGCGTCCACGATCAGCTGGTTGCTTGGCGTCTGGAACAGATGAGTTGTCTCGGTGTGTGCGTGGCTTGAATAGTTTAGTTGCCTAGCCAAGCTGGAGACAATTGAAACTGTTCAATGTCGCTCACCACCAGATGCCCAGATTTGCCTAAATCGTGCATGTTCTAACTTCACTTAAAATGGCCAAATTTCATAAGTCATTACCACAAAGGACTGTAAAAAAGTTTATAGAGCACAGTACGTATCGTGCAGTCGATCGTTGTACAGAGCAATCTACACTTGCTTGGGTGCCATCGGAGTTCAGATGAGCAGGTACTGGACTCGAATCAATCAAAGATCTTCGCAAATGAATGGTAGCCAACAAATATACATTTCACTTTTGAAAAATATATATTTTTAATTGGATGTAGTACATCAGATAATCAACGTAGATATATACATACAGTCTTTTTTCTTCTTCTTCTTTGGCAGTATGAAAGGATCATGCATGCAACAGCAGCACAGTCAGCTACTATCTCCTAGACTCCTCTCTTAGTCAGCACAACTAACTAGTGCTCAACCCCAACCCCAACTGCATCGGTGGTCCACAAACCAAGCAAACCTCAACCAACCACGCAAAGACACGAACACAAGTGCACAAACGATGCATTGGATAAGGGTAAAAGAAAAAGGAAAGGATTCCACGCAATGGAGATATGGAAGAACACTTGACGATTTGAAAGCAGCAGCAGCAGCCAAGGAAAAATATTCAGAGAGAGAGAGAGAGAGAGAGAGAGAGCAGACAGAGAGAGAGAGAATTTGGAGAGGGGGGAAGGCAGGGATCATGCCAAGCCGCTAGGATCCAAGGCAAGAATAGAGGTGCCACAACCACAAGCAAACTGACGTTAGAATCCAAGGCAGGAATAAGCTGCTCAGCTAGAGCCTACAAGGGCAAAAAGGGGAGGCCACGGACGCACCAAGGGGGGGCCTTGAGACTGTCGGCCGCTGCTTCCCGCTAAAACAAACTACTCCGCTCAAGTTAATTTCTTCAGCCTAGCTATCAGACACTGTGCATGCATGTTATACAAATTTTGCAATCCTATCTACTCGTCCATTGATGGCGCATTAGTGTGCAAAAGATCTCTTGCAAAACCTAGTCATTGCATATTGATTGCATTAATTTATTGGGTGGTTTACGAAGCAATCGTATTAGCACTAGTACTTGAACTGTGCTGAGCCTTGTCAAGTTCTTGTCATGTCATGGGTTCTCTATGTGAGCCACCAGATTCACATCTGCTGCTTCATCTACTGTATGTCTTGCCAGCAAATTTTATTTTAATGCACGATTAGATTGCCACGTGCATCTCGCCCAGTCATGTCTGCATATAAAATATAGCTACATGTATGTACGAAGGACGGGCTTTTACGGTTGAAGAACAGGTACAAATTAGGAGTCCTGTAGGGACTATATAACTGCCAAGCGCCAATCAATTGTCGTGGTATAAAATACAATGGAAACAAAAAATTGTTATGATACAAGCACAATTAATGGAAAAGCAAGTAGATACTATAAATAATTAAACAGGCTCTTCCCCTGTATACATCCATTTTTTTTTTTTGAAAACAGTATACATCCATTTTTAACCATGCAATCCATACAATATACGGTGATTATCAGATAGGATAGCATGCTTTGAATACTACCTTTATTAATCTTTGCAAGATTGCCGGCCTCAGGATGATTTGAGCCGAGCCGACCGGTCGGCTCGGCTCAAAAAAAAATTTGCGTTTTGGTCCTTTTATAAATTACGAATAGGTCCTTCGTGATTTTTTGTGAAGGGAAGATATTTTTCCCTAAAATCGCGTTTGGGTTCCTCGTGCGCCATTTTACAGAAAGAGACTCCCGTTAAATTCAAATCGCGAACAAGCCCTTTTCTAATTTTTCAAGATAGCGGGCAGGTCTAAAAACGTAAAATTCAGATCCTTGCTCCTTACGTCTAGGTCCTTTCTTCGTTTTTCTCAGAAAAAAATGTTTTCGTCACCAGAAATATGTGTGCGGCTCTCTCTAGACTTTTTCCCATCTCGATCTCTGATATTTTTTAAAACATGTATTATTACTCGGTGAATGCGTAGAGTGTTAGACTCGGCAAAAGAAGGTTGTCAGCTCTAATAATTTTTCACCCTTTTTCCTCTAGACTTTTCCCCGCGGTTTTCCATTTCGGTCTCCAATATTTTCCAAATAATTCATCGAAAGAGATATTTCTACAACTCTATCTCTATTTTTTTCGTTTAGCTCATTATTTGATTTAAGAAATAAAACGCAAAAAAAAGAAAATTTTCCTCTGAAAAACGACCGCCTGTACGTATTCGCCTGTAATTTTTTGTGTTTTTTCACGTTTCGCTCATTATTTCGACGATTCAAAAATAAAGCGTCGTAGGGAAAAAATTTCTGAAAAAGCGACACGTGTGTGTCGCCGCGAAAATTTTTCTAGTTGTATATATAGTAGACCATGCCTCACCTACCCAAATCGTTCCATAATTCACACAAATTTGCACATGTTCCACGATAAATAGCCTCCCCTTAGGTCTTGATATTCATCTGTTGCGGTGTCGCTGAAACTTGCTTATTGTTCTTTGCTGTGGAGTAGGGAGAGGAGGGGGAGAGATGGCAGCCTTCAACGACAAGTCATCAGTCTCGTCCATGGCAGAAGAGGTACTTTGCTATGATTTCTCTGAATTGCACAATTCGAGAGATCAAGAATCCTCGTATTCAGTTATCTTGCATTATCTTAAAGTAATCTTGCGGTTGTTCCAATTTCCGATTCAAAGAACGGTACGCGGCCGGCGTATTGTGTATGCATGTGTTTAATCTCTCTCCTGCTTTGGTTTTGATGTTTTCCTGTCTGAACCTTCCGAATTGTAGTCTCTTCTTCATGTTTGGAGATGTAAACGGTGAATTCACCGTTTCCGCAAAAGTTTAACATGACATGCCAATCCAATCTAAAAAAAACGATCTTTGAGGCAACTGTAGTTTTCACTAGGACCCTGTTTTTGTTCTTGTTGTCTTCCTCTTTTTTCTGTGTGGTGGATAACAATGCAATGTAGATTGTCAAGGACTGATTATCTGAAGATTTCAGGCCCCATGTTGTTCCTTGATCAATGCTTATCTCAATTGGGACATCTACTAAACTACTCATGCCCCCTAATTTTTCAATAAAAAACGTTTTTAACATGTGAATTTGGAGTTACCTTATCCCCTGAGCGTCTTGTAAACCACAACTATCCTGAAATTTGATGCTTGACGTTATTCAAAACAGCGTCAAATCACACCGCAGCCAGTCAGTATAACGTTACCTAATAATTTTTCTTCCACTTATCCCCAACAGCTACATAACAAAATCAGTCACTTCCAGTGTGTCAATAGGAGAGTGCTTTTGTTGACTACACATACGAACCATATAATCACTCAAATTTACATGACCTATTAAAAACCAAAAAACAAAAGAAAAGTGAAAAATCCCTTGTGCTGAATTTTTTCAGGTCCTGAAGAAAAGGCAAATATTGCGCTCATATATGTATCATGTTCGTCATAGACTAGAATAGTATACAAGCCTTTTACTCGCCTCTTTTCAGTAATGAGGCAATCTTGAAATCTTTCACCTTTGGAGACCCTTCCGCATGGATTGTGCACAAGCAGTGAACTGCATTGCACTGCAACCCTCAAACATTTGAGTAGATTTAACTGAATAGTTTCTAGAATTCTGTCGTCGTCAAGGACGGCTTTGTTAGGGGATCACAATCAATCTAGTATGGTTCACGTGATTGTACGTAGTGCTTTCCAAAATAATCGTGCAATATTTGCATCCTGCAATAATGAATGATGTATGGTTGCATAACCTTTTAAGTGAAAAGGTGTGGTTTGAGTGCAGATTTCATGAATATGCTTGCGCTAGTCACATTACTTTTCACGCATTATCTTCACGTCATGATTAATCGGTGGTCTGGAAAGTAAGAGTACATGCCAAATTTGGGTTTAGTCTGATGTTTGCAGCTAGCATTTTGCGCATAGAGTTTAGCAGTTGTCTGAAACTCCTAAAATCTCTGAGTTGCAGGCCTACATTGAGAAGAAGTATGGAGGAATTGCACCTAAGAAGCCTCTGATTTCAAAGGTATGCAATTCCAGAAACGGGCATCTGCTAACCACTGTTTGAGTAATCCTAAATGCTCGTAACTTGTAACACACACACACACACAAGAAAGAAGTTCTTACCTTTGTTTCGCTGCGAACTTTTCAATCATCATTTTCATCGGTTTGACCAGTAACAGCACATTACTAGTTTTCTGAATCAAAAGTAGGAACTGCAAATGAAACACCCAGCAACATGAAATTTCTTTGTAAGAACACTTGATCATTTTCTGCTCCCCTTCATTTGCTTGGTCTGTACTGCAGGACCATGAGCGCACCTATTTTGATTCTGTAAACTAGGTCCTTGGCAAGGTACACAATCCTTCTAATCCAGAAATGAATATCTCTTCCTTCACACGTCGTTACATATGCTATGTACAAAAGCACTTTTTTCTGAAGCTTTTCTTTTATGATGCTTTGCTTCAGCAAGCTGCAAACAACAACGCACGAGCTGCAATCGAGTCCTTGAAGCCAAAGTTAAAGGTCAGTACAAAGATGCCAGTGATTCTAGTTCAACTGCACTGCACTGCACGTATTTATCATTCTGAGTATTGCATTGTGGTGTAAGCAAATCGCTTTGCTCTTTGCGTGCAGAGAACGCCTCATCACCAGCTTCCCCCTCGCAAGCCGACATGCGCGTCCAGCTGAGCGCAACAAGGTTAGTAAAGCTCTGCACCTCTGCAACACTGCAGCTTACATGTTCTGAACTCTACAATCCACATAATTATCTGAACAATTATTATCTGACTATGTAGGGCTCGCTGGAGAAGCTGAAGTGCTCACTGGAGATGGAGGCTGGGGTAGTGATTTATTAGTTGGTTGCATATGTTAGGACAAAAAAACCAGGATTAAACCCTGCAATTGGCTTCTTGGTTCTTGCAGCATAAGTCTGTCAGAATAGGCTAGACATATATATGCCATGCTTTTAAGTTAGATGTTGTTTGGTTTTAAGTATTTTCTGTCAGCAACTAAATGTATCTTCTCTACTTCGGTTCTTCCAACATTTACAAGAAATCGAAAAAAGACTTCAAATTTGGGGTGAAGAATATCAATTATTTCGGACATATATATGTGATATGTGCGTGCATGTCTATCAAAATCCAATCAGAATGAGCCCAGAAGCTTATTGATCTGTGTGGTATCCAAGACTGGGCCTTGGAAATAGTTACTCTGGTAGTTGCTGCCCCTTCTTTGGGCCATGGCCTGGAAAGCCTTAAACCTGAACCGTACAAAGCACTTACTGTGAACAAAACCTGCAACTGCAAGACTAAAAATCTGGACCTTACAAGCACAAACTTGATAGTAGTAACATGCTTAAATGCATGCTTATTCATCTTTCAGATTTTTTCAGATAGGAATTTCAATTTCCAAGTACAATGGTGGAATTTTTTCTTTTTTGTTTGCTTTGCTTTACTCTTTTTCATATGCTTACTTGTCAATCTAGCCAGCTCCATATGAGTCTCTTTTCACTCTCTCTTTTGCTTCTTTTTCTCATGGTCCTGAAGAAAAGGCAAATACTGCGCGCATATATGTATCATGTTCGTCATAGACTAGAATAGTACAAGCCTTTTACTCGCCTCTTTTCAGTAATGAGGCAATCTTGGAATCTTTCACCTTTGGAGACCCTTCCGCATGGATTGTGCACAAGCAGTGAACTGCATTGCACTGCAACCCTCAAGCATTTGAGTAGATTTAACTGAATAGTTTCTAGAATTCTGTCGTCGTCAAGGACGGCTTTGTTAGGGGATCACAATCAATCTAGTATGGTTCACGTGATTGTACCTAGTGCTCTCCAAAATAATCGTGCAATATTTGCATCCTGCAATAATGAATGATGTATGGTTGCATAACCTTTTTAGTGAAAAGGTGTGGTTTGAGTGCAGATTTCATGAATATGCTTGCGCTAGTCACATTACTTTTCACGCATTATCTTCACGTCATGATTAATCGGTGGTCTGGAAAGTAAGAGTACATGCCAAATTTGGGTTTAGTCTGATGTTTGCAGCTAGCATTTTGCGCATAGAGTTTAGCAGTTGTCTGAAACTCCTAAAATCTCTGAGTTGCAGGCCTACATTGAGAAGAAGTATGGAGGAATTGCACCTAAGAAGCCTCTGATTTCAAAGGTATGCAATTCCAAAAACGGGCATCTACTAACCACTGTTTGAGTAATCCTAAATGCTCGTAACTTGTAACACACACACACACAAGAAAGTTCTTACCTTTGTTTCGCTGCGAACTTTTCAATCATCAATTTTCATCGGTTTGACCAGTAACAGCACATTACTAGTTTTCTGAATCAAAAGTAGGAACTGCAAATGAAACACCCAGCAACATGAAATTTCTTTGTAAGAACACTTGATCATTTTCTGCTCCCCTTCATTTGCTTGGTCTCTACTGCAGGACCATGAGCGCGCCTATTTTGATTCCGCAGACTGGGTCCTTGGCAAGGTACACAATCCTTCTAATCCAGAAATGAATATCTCTGCCTTCACACGTTACATATGCTACGTACAAAAGCACTTCTTTTTTTCTGAAGCTTTTCTTTTCTGATGCTTTGCTTCAGCAAGCTGCAAACAGCAGCGCACGGGCTGCAATCGAGTCCTTGAAGCCAAAGTTAAAGGTCAGTACAAAGATGCCAGTGATTCTAGTTCAACTGCACTGCACTGCACTGCACGTATTTACCATTCTGAGTATTGCATTGTGGTGTAAGCAAATCGCTTTGCTCTTTGCGTGCAGAGAACGCCTCATCACCAGCTTCCCCCTCGCAAGCCGACATGCGCGTCCAGCTGAGCGCAACAAGGTTAGTAAAGCTCTGCACCTCTGCAACACTGCAGCTTACATGTTCTGAACTCTACAATCCACATAATTATCTGAACAATTATTATCTGACTATGTAGGGCTCGCTGGAGAAGTTGAAGTGCTCACTGGAGATGGAGGCTGGGGTAGTGATTTATTAGTTGGTTGCATATGTTAGGACAAAAAAACCAGGATTAAACCCTGCAATTGGCTTCTTGGTTCTTGCAGCATAAGTCTGTCAGAATAGGCTAGACATATATATGCCATGCTTTTAAGTTAGATGTTGTTTGGTTTTAAGTATTTTCTGTCAGCAACTCAATGTATCTTCTCTACTTCGGTTCTTCCTACATTTACAAGAAATCGAAAAAAGACTTCAAATTTGGGGCGAAGAATATCAATTATTTCGGACATATATATGTGATATGTGCGTGCATGTCTATCAAAATCCAATCAGAATGAGCCCAGAAGCTTATTGATCTGTGTGGTATCCAAGACTGGGCCTTGGAAATAGTTACTCTGGTAGTTGCTGCCCCTTCTTTGGGCCATGGCCTGGAAAGCCTTAAACCTGAACCGTACAAAGCACTTACTGTGAACAAAACCTGCAACTGCAAGACTAAAAATCTGGACCTTACAAGCACAAACTTGATAGTAGTAACATGCTTAAATGCATGCTTATTCATCTTTCAGATTTTTTCAGATAGGAATTTCAATTTCCAAGTACAATGGTGGAATTTTTTTTCTTTTTTGTTTGCT
The DNA here is from genome assembly GCA_036346375.1 of Guadua angustifolia. NCBI lineage: Eukaryota > Viridiplantae > Streptophyta > Magnoliopsida > Poales > Poaceae > Guadua > Guadua angustifolia. Next base: position 746,978 of record CM070521.1, on the reverse strand, counting down.
TTGCTTTACTCTTTTTCATATGCTTACTTGTCAATCTAGCCAGCTCCATATGAGTCTCTTTTCACTCTCTCTTTTGCTTCTTTTTCTCATGGCCTGCTAAGTAGGAATCTGCCTTTCAGATAGCCATTCCGCTGTTCCAAACCAGATCTAATGTGGAGACCTTGGACGGTTGGACCAGTACTTGACATTTTTCTCTTCCTTTACATACTGCCTTTAGGTTCTTGGATCTTGTGGCCAAAAACAAATTTCAGACTCAGTTATTTTTTTAAAAAAAAAAAGTTGGCTGGTGGATTTTGGAGAGTCCAAGATCATGCTTCTTGTATATGTTTTCCTCGGTAAATTCTGATTCGGTACCATTTCTGAAGGCAATATCATCTTTACATTGACCTTACTGATGGAATGGAATTAAGTGAAACCTTTTATTCCTCGAGTAGTAGTACTGTACTGGCAGATGAGGATTAGGTTCTTCTTCGGATGGCTAGCTACCATAATAATATCTGTAAAGCTGCAACGGTCGTTAGGATAGGGTTTTGGTTTGATCCTTTTCCTTGGTAAATTGCATGGTTGGCAAGATCCAACAACATCCACAGAAGAAAAGTCTTGATCAAAAGTGGGAATAGAACCCAATAAAGCACTGAGATCCAACATTATGAAGGAAACTTTCCAGTTGAAAGGAATAGTGGAGGGAAAGACAGAAAGAAATTAAGAGGCTAGCTACAACGTGATGGTGATTACAAAGAAGAATCTCATCCGCTTAACCATTAATTTTAGCACTAAACCTTCAACTTTACTATAATCATACCTCGTGAAGCCGGACAAGTTTGCAAAGGTTCAGAATAAACGTCAAATATGTCCAGAGCAACACTGAAAGAAAAGAAGGGAAATGCTGTTGTATGTGGCTAGGTTTGTAGAGCCTTGACAAAATCTCAAACTGGCAGTGCATGCACACAGGACAGGAACAAAATATTCCAGCTACAGCTTTCATGGCCTTGCGTGCAGGCGATGCATGATCCAGCAATAATACCGGAACGGACACTGCTAAAGAACAAAACATCTCGCGTTGGTTGGATCTGCGGTATGCATGCATCTCCCTCCCAATGATTGATTAGTTCATGCCGATCGAGGTCGAAGTCGATCGACTGGACTCAATCGATTAGCAACTACTTTCTTCTTCTGATCCATGGGTCGATCGATCGATCGATCTGCTGCCTTGCATTGCATTGCATGATTGAACATTACAAGGCACCCCACCCGGCCGGCAGCTGGGGCTCTGAGCCAATGATTCCATGAGATCTAGCTAGCTGCAGCTAGCTACCTCTGCATCTGCAAGCACCAACTAAAAACGACCAACGACAACTAATCACTCAACGTCACTGTACAATGGCAAACTTCAAAAAGTTAGTCGCCCCAGATGATGTATGAGAATTTGACTCTCATGTATGCGCTGCTGTTTTAGTTTAATTGAAGTAGCAGTGTCATGATCAAGCACATGCCGATGTCGCTAGCTGTTTTTCCTAGGAAGAATGGATAAGCTAGCTGGTCGTCTGCAATATATACAGGGATGAAAACGGATCGGGTACAGACGGATAATAGTTCTACCATATTTGTTTTTATATTTTTTCTCGGATACGGATACGAATACGGATAATGTCAAATACAGATACAAACCGAATACGAATCGAATCGGAACGAAAACACATAACTAGTTGATTTGATCAAAATATTATTGAAAATTAAACAAATGTAAGCATTTTCATTCACTTAGACAATAATTAGATACCATATCGCAAACAAAATTATATAAGACTTAGTTTATCACACATATACGATTAGTTCATCTTACACATAGATCAAAACACAAAATGAAGGTAGTTCTTGCTCAGAGATACAAATAGAAGCAAATACACAACACACTAAAAGTTTAATAATACTTAGATATCATGTCTCTAGAACAAGTACATAACGCTTCCATTTAATGACCCAAGATTTATATTCTTTGTTGAATTATGTTTAAAATAATAAATTACCTATTTATGAGTTTTTATGCTTTTTAGCTACTTATTTAAAATATTTTTCTATTAAGAATAGGAGTGTTTGAATTTTTGAGAAAATTTAAAATCTTATAAAGTCTCAAAAATATTTTTTAAATGTTATACTACTTCTAGAACTTTCTTGAAAAAATTTCATAATTTTTATAGTTGGTTTGCTAATTTTAATAATTGAAACTTACTTTATATATTAATTAAATTAAAAAACAATTATGAAATTAAGAAACTTTTTTGGGGCCAAAAGTGTAGTCTTGGCCCAACCCACATGTATATCCAGATATCCGACCCATCAATATCTGGATTATCCAAATCCGTATCCGCATTCGATGGATGGTAAGCTACCGAATCAATATCCGTATCCGACAAAAAAAATCCTTATCCATATCCGATATGATACTATCTGATAAATATCCAATCTGACAGAATCCGTATCTAAAAATATCTGAATCGATCGGAAACTATCTGATCCATTTTTGTCCCTAGCAATATACAATGAGCTAGCTACCGTTATAAGAACCCATCGAATCACAGCAAATCACAAATCCGTTGGGTGTCCTTGAATCGTGATCAATCCAAGGACGCACAAACAAGTTACGCTCGATCTTGACCTCGGGATGTTTAATTGGATGGACGAACTAACTATAGATGCGATTAATCATGCAACATCAAAGGTGGGCACTCGGGCCGGGCTTTTTTGGCCGGCCCGAGGTATGGCGGCACGGTCCGGTCCAAAACCTAATCCAACACGAAGTGGGTCGTGCTAGGCCATCACGACACTATAGCACAAGTCATGCTGGGCCCAAGAATAGGGCATGGTGGGTGGCACGACCCGGCACGGTACTGTAGCATGGGTTGTACCAGGCCCGATGACCCAGGTCATGAGGAAGAAATCCAGTATGAAGGTGACCGACTCACAGAGGATGAGTACCATGGATGCCACTCTCCTTGTCGATATCTGAGAGAGATGGGCAAGAGGGGAGAGAGAGCTGAGAGAGATTGAGAGCAGTGCAAGAAGCTACTCTCGCCTGTCCCTCTTAATCTCTCTTAGCTTTATCTCCCACCCGTCTCTCTCAATCTCCCTCTCTCGCTCGTCTCTCTCAATCTCTCTCGCGTGTCTCGCTCACTCTCTTTCTCACCCATTACTCTCTCTCACCCGTGTTCAGCACATCCCCTCGTTCTACATAACTGTTCAAGAATAAATAAATTTTAGTTCTTTTTTCAAGAATAAATAAATTTTAGTTCTTTTTTTCCATAATATTTGCCCCCGTGTTCGGCACATCACCTGTGTTCAGCACATCCCCCTCATTCTACGTAATGGCACGAGGCGCAAATGGGCTATGCCAGAGCTCGCCGAAGGCGAGTTGGGCCGGTATAGCAAGGCACGGGGGACACGACGGGCCGTCATGACCTAGCATGGTTCAGGCATGAAGCACGATGGACCTGTGCCGAGCCGGCCTGGCACAACACGTCGCCCACCTCTATGCAACATGTAGAGATGGGTGTTGTACACATGAATTGGCCATTGCTCCCTGGGACAGCGTATGCTAGTACATATCAATGCTAGCCTCCATATGCATGAGCCCAGCATAGCTTGTCATGTGCCGGCCTTAGCTGCTGCTAAGGGTATGCACAGTATAATATACCTCCATATCATCTATAAACAACATCAAAGGCAACTCATACAACTGATCATTGTCTATATAGTTATTTATAATGGTTTACCATACAATTAATCAATTGCCTATATAATAGTATACAATACAAAGTCGTCACTTTAAAATACTACGTGACATAGGTCGGCATGCAGACTGCTGACAAGGGTCGTATAGTACACACTACAGGAAAACCAACATTTTTCGTCGGCCAAAAACGTATTTTCGTCGGCCTGCCAAAAGCCGAGGATTAATAAATATATTTTCGTCGGTTTAACTAGAGCCGACGATTACTACGCAAATTTTCGTCGGTTTTACATTAACTGACGATTAATATATATTTTTTCGTCGGCTATACTTCAAACCGACAAAAATAATTAACATTTTTTCGTCGGCTCTTACATACCGACGAAAATGTAGGCGGTAGGGTGGGTGGTTCTGCCAAGGCTACTAAGTTTTCGTCGGCTATAAACCTAGCCGCCGAAAATACAACTCTGTTGTGTCAGCTCGAACACTAGCCGACGAACAAATAAATGTTTTCGGCGGCACAGATGTAAGCAGACGAAAATACACCGTTTAGGTCACACGTGAGCCCTAAATAACAAATTCGGCCGCCACAGCCCTGCGCGCCTGTTTAACACTCAATCACAAATTTCGTCGCCATCCGGCTCAGTCCTCACCCAGACGCCGCCCTCCCATGGCTGCCCTCCCCTCGGCCACGCCACGCCATCCTCGCCGCAAGACGCCCCTCAGCAGTTGCTGCCCTCCCCGACCATCGCCCGCCCTCCCGACCAGTGCCGCTGGCCTCACTGCCACTGCCGTCCCCGTGCCAGATCGCCGCCCTCATGCTGCCCTCCCCTAGCTAGGCCTCCTCCCCGCCTACCGCTGCCACCGGCCACCTCCTAGCCGTCGGCGCCTCTCCCCCGTGGGAGAAATTTCAACAGCATTTACTCAAGTTTGGCTTGAAATTCTTCTTCACTTTGCACTTCATCAGATTCTATTTCACTACTCAATAGATCCACATTCATCTCGGTATCTCACATATTAAATAAGACATGATTTTGCTCCTGAGTATGAAAGATATGGGTGTTGATGTCTTTTGCATGCTTTCTTTGTTTACCTAGCTTTTTGTGTATCATTTTCTTTTAACTATGTACAAGGATTATGGTAATAAAGTCGGACTATGCATTATGGTACTATGCATTATGGTAATAAAGTCGACTTTATTGTTGCTCTTTGTTCTAATAAGTAGTGGCACTTTGTCACAGTTCATATGGCGCACATAAAAATTTGAACCTTTGAATACATACAAGAACTAACTTGTTAGTGACAACTGATTTGGAAGTTGCATGTGCGTGCTCGAATTACCTTGTTAATTAGTCTGGGACCATGTTGACACAAGAATGCTATGGATGTGCATGACATGGTCAAGTTGTCAATTTCTTCTCGAGGTAAAACTGTATTGATTCACATTTAAAAGTAAAATATATAAAAAAATCATGATATCCTTGATGCAAGGTTCCCTACCATGATAATTGTTTTGAAAACTAATCTCTGCCTAACCAAGTGAACTTAATCTACATCATACGCATTTCTAGGCATCTTAACTAATCAAATGATCTTTCAATGCCATATATACACACAAAAAACAGCAAATACAAAAATGTGAAGGGTTACCAGAATGGCCACATAAAAAAAAGGTTGGCACCCTCCAACAATCATCTGACCATATGTACATGGTGTGGGTGAGAAGCCTTGGCTCATCAGATTGTAGTACAAGTCTATATCCTGGTCCAACCTTCTTGATTTTATCCTGGTATGGGTGATTGATATCTTATAACTGTAACTGCAACTGTTTATTTGTCTGCTGAGTGGATGTCCTCCTTTCTAGGGAGGTCATGCCGAAATTTTGTAAATTTCAGTGCCTTAGTTTTTAATCCACTTCCTAAGCCTTATTAGAACCATAATTCTTGTATCATCATTTTTTTAATAGAGTGGTGTCAATATGGGTGATAATCGAGCATGGATGTATGTCGGCTGGAGAACAACGGGGGTCACACGGATGAATGGGTAGAGAGGACACAAGCATTTGTGAATCATATTTTCTCTTTGAATTCACCTGGTGGTGTAGCGAAGTGTCCATGCAGCAAGTGTCATAACTTCGCTCGTAAGCGGAAGGAGGAGATCGAATTAGACTTGTGCAAATATGGATTTATGCCCAATTACTTAACTTGGTTCAAGCATGGTGAGTCACGTTTGGGTTCTACATCTAACATAGTCCAGGATTATGATGACACGGAGGATAGATGCCGAGATATGGTGGAAAATCTTGGTCGACAAAGACAGGATGAGCAGGAAGAACGACCTGCTTGAGGTCGAAGAATTTTATAGGCTTCTTACTGCTTCCAATGAGCCTCTGCATGAGTTTACCAATGTCACCCTTCTTGCTGCAGTGACACGGTTGATGGCTATCAAATCGAAATACAATTTGAGTAAAGATTGTTACAACGATCTGGTCAAATTGATATGTGATGTTCTTCCAGAGAATCATAAGATGCCGAAAGATCTTTATCGGTCCAGAAAAATATTGGCAGGTTTAGGGATGCAATACGAGAAGATACATGTGTGTCCCAATAAATGTATGTTATTCTGGAAGGAGAATGTAGAACTAACACATTGTCTATATTGCAATGAGTCCCGGTATGTTCAAGTAACGGACGAGGAGGGAAACAGGGTAACAACAAAGTCAGCGGCCAAAGTGCTCCGCTATATGCCCCTTAAACCAAGGCTACAACGAGCTTACCTATCAAAGGATACTGCCATGCATATGAGGTGGCACAAAGAAGGCATGCGTACATACGAGGGTTCCATGGGTCATCCTTCTGATAGTGAAGCTTGGAAGACATTGGAGCGGTTCGATCCAAATTTCGCCAGAGATCCTAGAAATGTTCGTATTGGCTTGGCAACAGACGGCTTCACGCCTTTCACCACAAGTGCGGCTCCGTACTCATGCTGGCCCGTGTTTGCAATACCGTATAATCTCCCTCCATCATTATGCATGAAAGATGAGTATGTGTTTCTAACACTTGTTATTCCTGGGCCAGAGCATCCTGGAAAGCATTTGGATATGTACATGCAACCATTGATTGAGGAGTCAAGGAGCGTGGGAAGGTGTTTTGACATATGACAACAATAGAAAAGAGACCTTCAACATGCGTGTGGCTTATCTTTGGTCTATCCATGACTGTCCTACCTACGGCATGTTTTCGGGGTGGAGCACGCATGGTCGGTTGTCTTGTCCGATTTGTATGGGTGACACAGATGCATTTCGTTTGAAGCATGGTGGCAAATTCAGTTTCTTTGATTGTCACCGTCGCTTTCTTAGTCTTAGTCACCCATTCAGGAAAGATAAAAAGGGATTTAAGAAGGATGTGACAGTTAGTAAGGGTCCGCCGAAACGTTTAACCGGAGATGAGGTTGTGGCGTGGCATAGTGAGTTGGTTGACACAGAGAATGGGTATGAAGCCTTCAAAGACACACATAATTGGACTCACATATCTAGCATATGGAGTCTGCCTTATGTCACTAGTTTAATCCTCGCGCATAATATTGATGTTATGCATCAAGAGCGCAATGTCGCGGAAAGCATCATTAGCACATGCTTCGACTATAATGATAAAACAAAAGATAATGTTAAGGCTCGTAGAGACTTGTCTGAAATCTGTAACCGTCCCACCTTTGAAGTGACGGAAGGTGGAAAGAAACCTCATGCTCCTTACTGTCTTAAAAAGTCAGATAAGAAGGAGATTCTTAGATGGATGAAGAATATCAAATTTCCAGACGGATATGCGGCAAATCTAAGACGTGCGGTGAACATCTCGACTGGTAAACTACATGGCCTAAAGAGTCATGATTACCACATCATCATGGAAAGGCTACTTCCGGTGATGTTCAGAGGATATATGCCGGAAGAAGTGTGGATACTGTTTGCAGAGATCAGTTTCTTTTATAAACAGTTGTGCTCTAAGATAATAAAGAAATCAACGATGAAAGAATTGGGGAAGAATATACGGTGCTTATATGCAAACTAGAAAAGGTGCTTCCACCGGTTTCATGAACTTAATGCAGATTTGTTGGTACATTTACCGTATGAAGCGAGATGTGTGGGCGAGGCAATACCGATGGATGTATCGAATAGAGCGGGCCTCAAGAAACTCAGGGCCATGGTGGGTAATAAAGCACGAGTTGAAGGGTCCATCGCGGAGGCGTACTATCTGAAAGAAATATCCTACTTCTCGAGCCATTATTTCGCAGAGCAAAATGATGTCATTGCTAAAACATCGCGATACCACACCTCTTCCAGAACAAGCGACGGTCGTCTTGATATATTCAAGTGGAATGGAAAAGCAGTCGGTGATAGTTCCCCTCATGAGTTGACTCAAGAGGAGTGGAATGCTGCCATGATGTATATGTTCTACAATATTGAGGAAATGGACAAGTATTTCGAGTAAGTACAATTCATTTAGGTGTAAATTAGTTTTGATAACTATATTGCAAATAACTCATGCCAATTGTAGGTTGTTCGACAAACAAGAATGGAGGTCAACCCAAAGGCCTACTGAAAAACAACTAGACAATTTACGACCTTCTGATTGTCGCGGTGGCCCAAATTTTGTGACCTGGTTTCGAAGACATGTATAGATCCTATCACACTTGAACTAAAGATATAGCCATACGATAATGTTTGTAATAAATATCTAACTTTTGCAGTGCCAGAGAGATGATAGTGTTCAAGAAGATTTATGTCAATTGTCTCGTGGGTTCACAACCGCAAGGAAGTTTGTGCGATATGATATCAATGGGTTTCGTTTTCGTACGGCACCCTTTGAAGCTACCCGTCCGCATGCAGCCACGGTGAATAGCGGGGTAGTAACTACGGCTGTGGGTGCGGATGGTCGGCAAACTGAGTACTACGGTGTTCTTCAAAACATTGTCGAGATCAAGTTCGAAGGACCAAAGGATTTGAGTGTCGTTTTCTTGTATTGTGATTGGTTTGACAAAGCGAGGATACTGTAACGATAAACTTGGCTTGGTAGAAGTTAAACACGAATCACGACTTTCACTTTTGATCCATTTGTGCTTGTTCAAGATGCCAAGCAAGTGTATTACCTCCTTATCCGTGCTCTAAGCCAAGTCTTAAACCATGGTGGGTTGTGTACAAGGTAAATCCACATGATCACCGCACAACCACAGGGGACGATGAGTACATACCAAGTGAGATTGATGCATTCCAAGAAGATGACCTTCCAGCAACCTTTGAAGTAGATGTCGGAATACAACTCGATGATTTAGTTGGTGACATGCGAAGTGAGGAAGATAGTCCTGTACGGAAAGTTAGGAAGAGAAAACATGGACGATCGAATGCAACAAGTAATCATGATTTTGTTATGTCTATGTTCTAATAATTGATTTGTTATGTCTATGTTCTAATATTTCATTTGTTATGCCTATGTTCTAATATTTCATTTGTTATGCCTATGTTCTAATATTTCATTTGTTATGTAGGATGAATTCATTTTACACGTTCGAGTTCAAAGAAGGCGGGTCTTCATCTTGAAGAACCCATCTTGAAGAACGACGGCTCTTCATCTTCAAAAGGCGCCACTAGCATTTTCAAAGGAAGTACCTCTCATGAAAGCGTATACGACAATTGGAGAGTTGTCGAGAGAGGCTCAGAGCAAGAACTAGAAGAGAATGATGAGGAGCAAAGACCAAGGGACGACAATGGAGAGGATGAGGCAGAGGATGGTGCGAATGGACCGGTCTTCAGGTTTTATTTTGTATGATAACTTACTTCTGTTGAATGTTTTGTCTCGCTAAGTAACTTCATATGGATATAAATTTTATATTTTTAGGTATAGAGGAATAAGCGGTGTTCCTCCACGACATGAAAATCGACAACTCCGTAAACAGATAAGACCAATTGGTGATAGGTTAGTAATGATTACAATTTATTTAACCTTGTATACATATGTCTGATTGTGCAAATATATTGGTTGTAGGTCATGGGATGATTCTTCTTTCACGGGGACAAATAGGACAAGGCAGGTTAATGCCACATTGGGCTCTCTTTGTCGGTACCATTACCCTGGATTGGTTGAGATCGACGGTGTGTCCCTACTAGCTTTGAAGTGGGAACACTATAAGGTGACAGTAGACAATAATGGACGAACAAAGACAGAGAGGGTGTGGGTGATTTGGGTAAACCTTTTCAAATCATGGTCATCAAGTTAGTTTTTCTGCTTTTTGTCACGGTAACTAATACATTTACTTGTATTGTAGGAGAGGTATCGCTTGATAGAGGGGGAAGAGGAGGAGCTGGGAGCACATTCCAAACGTGTGTTTGAGAATGCTGCTACGAAGGTAGTAAAAGATATGATGTCCAATGCTCGCCTGCAAGCAGTGAGTTGATCTTGCAAGAGGCATCGTGGAGAGGAAATGAATAAAAACTTGGTTCTTCAAAATCTACCTTCAAGCTAATGAGTACATGCAGGTTCACCGAAATGGTTAGTCATATGAATTGTGTGTATTTCAGTATGCGCCATTGAATAGTTGCTTAATTTAACCGCTAACATTGTAGGTTTAATGCGTGCTCGATGCATGGTCGGCACTTTCGAGTCTTGGGCTTCAAGCGCGTTCATTGCAAAGTCGAATAGCAAGAGAGTGAATCGAGTCGGGCTCAAGTGTTGTTCATACATATGGTGCCGATGGTCATGTTCGTCTAGCTAAGCGTAATGCACGCTTATCATGCTATGTTAATAATTCATTTTCTTTTATGATCGATGTAGTATCGATTAACATGATTACAGGAAGCTCGACTTGGGAGGAGACCAAGTGCTATTGAAACTTACGTTGAGGGGCACAAGGGGAGCGACTCTACGCAGCCGGATCAACTTTGCAGCCAGAGGGCGACGGACAGCTTGGTTAGTCAATTGCCTTTCTTTATCGTGTTGCAAGTTATTTCTTTTCTCAATGTAACTCGTATGCATCGCAGGCTAGATATGGAGATGAGATGTCCCGAACCCATGGTGAGGACTGCAACTGGAGGGAGCAAGACGTTGACGTCGCCGCCTTGTATAGGAGCGGAGGTGGCAAGAGTCATGGGAGGTTTTCCATGTTCAATGGCTTCGTTGATTCCTCTGCAACTCGAGACTTGACGAGGGCGTCTCGGACCTCCACAAGTAGTGCACGTGCTGCTCGTGAGGCTCAGATGCAGGATGAGTTGAGACAATTAACAACGCGCTCAGTTGGCTCAACATCGCGATATGATAGCCCAGCAACAAGAATTCATGAGGCAACAACAAGAATCCATATCTGCCTGGCACTCACAAATGAATGTAAGTTCATTTCCATATTGCATACAATTAGTGATATGAGTAAGACTAAGATGCTTTCAAATTGATTATGTGCAATTATTCCACAGGAGTGTATGTCTGCTGCTTTTGGAAAACCCTTCAATCTTCCAGCATTTCCGGCTCCAATCTTTCCTACATTTATGACCGCACCATATATGGTAATATATTTTCCAGTATTGTTCTATTATAAAAAATATGATATTCTTGTTCCTGTATGTTGTTGTGGGGTATGTTTGTGTGTGCATGTGTATATTTACATCCAATTACTAAAAATGCATTAAACCTATATTATAATAGAAATTAGTGGTCAAAGTGCAATAGCAAAGATTTCCTTCTCTGGTAATATAAGATACACACTATTTTCTATGGGAAAGTGATTCATGGCCTGTGAGTCCCTTTAGACCTTGATGGGGTGGCTTTGTCTCTTTAGCTTTGTATTGATGGTATAGCAAGCAGGAACTGGACTATGAAGTGGTGCCCGAGAATGTACACCTGGAGGCTTTATATTGCTTTGCTAATTAGTTCGACAGGGAGTAACAACTGGAGTTTCTGTTGTCCTATCATATTGTCACGTCCTATCATATTGTCACAACTGTTTGCTCTTTTGTTAAGTTTATATGCTGTTATACCCTTTTTTTCCCTGAAAGACAAGCTGTCTCTGCACTTGCGTGCATTCTTGAGTCACTGAACCTAGTAGCAACTTCTCAAATATTGGCTATTGTTAGTAAAAGGCTGACTTCCTCTTTTATCCAATTGGCTTAGAATTATCCTGCCATTGCTATCTTTTTCAAAACTTCAGACTATCTTGTTTTGTTTTTTGAGTTGCTTCTTATTTCATTTTTTGCCATACTCTAATCTTATGTATAATAGTGTTAGTGTATATAAGCGCTAAAGGGTATGATTGTGTTAGTCTAGCAATTTAAAAATACATGTGCTATTGATAATTTGACATTGTAAATCTAAGAAGAAGATTATTAAGCATGTCAATTTTTCTCTGGTTTTGTTCATGATAGGGAAATCGAAGTTGGAATGATATGGTTGAAGTCATTTAAAAGTTTAAACATGAGCGTTCAAGGCTCTTTCTAGGAGACATGCACATCTGAATTTTGATAAAATCATGTGTAAAATCATGTTTACTGATGCCTTCATAAAGATGTCACAAGAGAAATTGCTATTTCTACATTGTTTAAATCAAATGCTTGCATTAACTATTTCTCTCCTTATATGTTGTAGGGGACGGATGGCTCATTTGTAGGCTCGTGAGGAGGTGATGGGTCACAAAGTGCTGGCGACAATAGTATACCTACTCCAGTGAATGAGCAATTTGATGATGTCCTAAACTTAGGTGGAGGCTCTAGTTAGTCTTTTCTTTTGGTTGGTTTGTTTCACACTGTTAGGATTTGCTTGGTGACGTTTTGATATTGTCGACTTGTGCGAGAGTGGATGTGGTTTCTCAACTTTGGTGAAGGGTGCCCCTGGTGTAATGTTATTGACTGTTTTTGTAGAAGTTGCAAGATGGTGATGCATTTGAGTTCTTGAGTCATGATGGCTTACTGTTTATGGCAACCGTTTGCGCAGAATACGTGAAGTGGAGTTGAAGCGCGACTATGCATTTATTGTATGTGATATTCACTTACCTAAATTTTAGTTTGCCTTCTGATGTTGTTAGCATACTTATTAATGAGATGTATTTTGTTCACATATTGTGATCTGGATCATATATATTGTGATGTGTATGGACCAAATAAATTCTGGATTTTATTTTTTTCCTGCACCAGCTATTTTCGTCGGCCCACATAGAAGCTGCCGTAAATGGGATCATGCATTGTAAATCGGCCGAATATAAAGCGCCGAAAAAAGGACCACTATTTTAAATCGGCTAAATGTCCGCCGACGCAAATATGGTGTCTATTTTAAATAAACTTGTATTTTGGCCGACGCATAAGGACCACTATTTTAAATCGGCTAAATGTCTGGCCGACGCAAATATGGTGTCTATTTTCGTCAGCTTGTATTTTGGCCGACGAAACTATCCTCATCCACGTCAGCTCGCTCCGTAAGGTCTTGACGCACCATATGTTCGTCGGCTATATTAGGCCGACGAAAATGTATTGATTTTAAATCAGAGTGGCATTTAAAATGTCTTGATTTTAAATCGGTTTTTGGTCGTCGGCCAATTTTCGTCGGTCGGCCGACGAAAACAACGATTTTCGTCGGTTTTAGGGTTATTTTCGACGGTTCTTGGCCGACGAAAAAAAGTCAGTTTCCTGTAGTGACATGCCCGCCATATGGTTGATGTAGGAGTCACTGGGTACAACAAACAAAACTGAAGCTAACATGTAGTTCATCGATCGAGGCCCCACCCGGCATGAGAGGCAGAGCGCTGGCTAATTTAATTCGTGAGGATCGGAGACGCCATGCATGGAGCTTATTGCCGAGCATTGTTGGATGGAGTTGGTGAGGCCGGGCATTACCGTTTATGTGGTTGGGCTCTGCATTGCGGCCTTGGGTGTTAGATGCCCAGCCCCACATGTATGCACATATATATACATATACACTATGTCGAGCGAGCTTGGACTGCCAATGTGGGCCCAGTTATTAGTTGGGCTTTTCCTTTCTCTCTACCTAGCACGGCCTACCTGTTTCTTCTGCCTGCTCAATCGCTTAGGACTAGGTAGGCTCCGATGTCGAGGCAAAAGTGAGTGCTTGTAGGGTGGTGACAACACGTACCGGAATCTACTAGAGATGGCGCAATCGGATTTGGTTTGGATATGTCCAAATCTGGACCTCCGTTGTTCAGATCTGGTTGGATTTGGGCGCCAACGACCCTCCTGGCAGCAAGCGGCAGCGGTGGCGATGTAGAGCAGAAGTGATCCCCAACAATGGTGGCGAGGAATCTGGGTGGTGTGGAGAGGGAGAAGAAAAGGAAGAAGCCGATCGGGTCAAGCACTCGTGTGGATGATGAAACCTAGGACATAATAAGTGGAAGGGCGGGTGTGGTTGACATGTGGGTCAAGGGTTGCTATGCAATGTTTTCGAAGGATCCAAGCGCAGATATTTGGCCTCACTTTTAAATGAAAATAACACAGGGGCTGAATTGGAAAAGTTTTGAGGGCTGGAATACAAATGTTTCAAGCCGCTATGCATTGTATATTTGTACCTAAATTTTCTATGAAGTGGCTTCGTTCGGCAGATATGGAAAACCTTTTTCCCTGGGGCTACCACTTGAGCTACCATGCATGCATTATATTATACATGGATGCATGTTCTTACAGGTGACGGTGATTCATCAAAAAGCAGTGATTTTTTTTTATTGAACGAGCTAGCTGTATAAGTTGTAGTTTGAACTCCAATACACGCAACGTTTGCGCTATATATCTCGATTTGTCTTTTTCCAAACAAACAAAAGGGAAAGGAACAGTGTTCACCGACGGCAGCATCGAGCCGTACTTAGGGACGTACAGTAGTCCACTTCTCCCGTGGACGATGGCTGCGGCGCGCGGCGAGATCAGCAACGCAACGATTGCTGGCGCACGAGGAGTAGATGTAGCAGCGAGCGTGCCGTGATCGATATAAGTAAGAGCTGCAGTACTGCAGATAGATAGATAGATGGATAGATCAGATTGCACGGTGAATTTGTACGTAGTACGACTTCAAATGATCATCTCCATATATATATTTTTTTCCCCGGGTGCAGTGCAGTGCAGTGCAGTGCAGAGCATGCATGCATGCCATGCCGTTGGCAGAAAACCTCGCCGCAGGCGGGAAGCAGGAGGGCCCTGAGCCCTGATATATCCCATCCAATGGACGTACGTTGGTTGGGAATCCTATGCGTTGCTACGTACGCAAATTAAATATGCAATGCACAGCCTCTCTCTGTCTCTCCTCCCGGAAAAAAATATTCTCTACTGATCGATATAGTCACATCTTACCTGCTCCTAAGATTATATAGCATGCCGTCAGATCAGATAATGATGGTCTCTTCTTTTTTTCTTTACAGGACATGAACACTGCAGGTGCTAGCAGCTGCAACGTGAACTCTGTGGATAAGAACTTTAAGAAGAATGCAGGACCAAACGAATTAAAGAGTGGCGCTGGCCGGTCTTCTTTCTTTCCTGGTAAAAATCAATGCAAGAAGAGAAGAACCAATAATAATAAGAATCACGGTGTGCCTTAGCAAAGCCATGGATCCAGCCGTATCCCTGTGAAGAAATGAATGAATGGAATAGAACCTCGCATTTATGGGAAGAGCCGAGAGGGTGCCTCATGCCACAGCTCACATGGAAGAAAGGGTACTGCACCACTGGCTAGACCTCCGCATGTAAGCGAAGAGATCAATTTTCTTGGTCCTGTGAGATCTCTCTCTCTCTCTCTCTCTCTCTCTCTCTCTCTCTTTGCAAAACTAGCACACTCTCAACTAAAATTACAAATTTAGTCTATTTCTCCACTGTAGAATGAGCATGACGATGGGCACGGGAGCAGCAGCATGCTGTGGCTGGGCAGCGCAGAAGGTGGCCTGTCGTGGCTGGTCAGCGTAGAAGGTGGCCTCCGACGGTAGGGGAGCACGGGAGGACCTGCTACAGTCGGTGTGCGCCATAAGTACCTTACGCTATAAGGAAGGGCTACATTTACAATTTCACTTGAGAGGGTACTAGTTTTGCAAAAAAAAAAAAAGGTCACAGGGGCTAAAAAATCGATCACTTCATGATAAGGAAGATGCGCATGCCATTACAGGGGTTGTGATAAATTTAAAGCATCATGCGATCACTCAGCTTATTGCGAATCTGCTGCACATTACAGTCACTGTTATGATCTAGAGGGTGCCCTGTTAGAATGCATAAGAGAGTACGTGAGTGGGTCTCGAATAACTCCGATTCTTTGCCCTTCAATTCTCATGATAGGAATAATACCAACCATCCATCTCTAGCTAGCTCATCCGCTATATACTTCGATCAGATCATGCAGTCAGTAGCATCCAATGAATTATTATGAGTGTGCAACCTAGCTCTTTTCTTTTCTTCCCTACCTAGATACCTGCTGCATATATGCGGTTCTATAAAAATAAAATTAAGGCAAAAGGAAAAAAGGAAATAAAATTAAAGGGAAGAGATTTGGAATTTACATATATTACCTTAATTTGTTCTTCTTTCCT
The DNA here is from genome assembly GCA_036346375.1 of Guadua angustifolia. Taxonomy (NCBI): domain Eukaryota; kingdom Viridiplantae; phylum Streptophyta; class Magnoliopsida; order Poales; family Poaceae; genus Guadua; species Guadua angustifolia. The sequence goes on along the minus strand of CM070521.1, from coordinate 730,711 downwards.
CTGACAGCGATGGTGACGATGGCAAGATCTAGAGAATTAATTAGTACCCCTTTCCTTTTTCCGGTGTCAAAATAAATTAGGATTAATTGTGATAAGTCAAGAACATTAAGTCGACTTCCTTTGTTAGATCTGGAAATTAAAGAGCTGGCCTGGTTGGGTGCTGCTTCGCTAGATAAAGATCATTCCTTTTAACCTCGGATCGATGAAGAGGAGCAGACATTTCATGTGGCCGGCAGGCAGACCAATAATTAGTTAGGAGGAGACGAATAAAGTTGCGGCCGTGATCGATGACAAGACGAGCGACGCACGCAGCAGCAGCAAGAATGAGCTGGAGACCAAGGATTTCGAAAAGCTAGGGATCGATCGATGGCGACGACGAGCTAGCTGAGCTGAGCTGAGCTGAGACACTCGCACAGCACATGCAGCACGGCGCGCGCCCCTCGTATGATTGATTGACTAAGCTAGCTACCCAGCGTACGTCCATCCAAACCTCAAATTAGTTTCTCTGTCGACCTAGGAGACTGTTAAGTTTAAGGGTGCTACCGATTCGATCGTTTACTACTTCAACTCAGTGTTTTACTTCTACATAGAGAATTTTTTATATACATCTTTAATTAAACATTCATCTTTAGTCCATAAAATAGAGAAAGAGAAGAGAAGAAGAAAAAGTCCCATCGTAAATATCTCCTCATATAGTTATATTAGCCTTCATCCGTCCCACACAAAGAAGGCTACCAGGAGTTAGTACTTTCAGCTAGGTACACACAGATTCGTACCAGCAAATTTAGGATTTATTCCGCAAAGTGACTCTAAAGTATGATCTTCCGTTGCTGCATCAAGACATAATGTTTTCTCTATGGCAAGTCAAGATGTGGGCGATCTTGCATAACTCGTTTTAGATGATGCTTTATTGGGAATCAACAAGATGCTTGTTGCATGGCCCCTTGAGGAGAGTCAAAGGAAAGATCATAAGGCGTTATCTCATATTCATCTTTATCTATCAAATAATATTTTGCAGGAAGTTTTGGAGGAGAAGAATGTTGCTGTATTATGGTTCAAGCTGAAGTAGATTTAAATGACCAGAGGCCTGATTAGTAAAATGTATTTAAAGCAGAAGCTTTATTCACTACACAAGATGGTGCAAGGCGGGTCATTATTGAACCACTTGACAGCGTTCAAAGAAGTAATTTTAGATCTCAAGTCTATGCAGGTAAAACATGATGATAAAGATTTGGATCTTATTCTTTTAAGCTCGCGGCTTAGTTCGTACTCTATATTCATAGACACTATTCTACACAGCAGAGATACCCATACACTTAATGAAGTCTATGCTGCACTACATGTGAAGTAAAAGATAAAACTCGTGGTTCCAAATGAAAGTTCAACTTCACATACAGAAGGCCTAATTGTTTGTATATAGACAACAAGAGGGAAGTTCAAGTGATGATACAAGAGGCAAAAGCTCAACCGTAAGTTACAAAGGCAGGTCAATCTAGAGGAAGGTACAAGTCGTGTAAGTATTGCAAAAAAGATAGACACGAGATGGTTAAACAAAAAGGAGAAAATGAATAAAAATTACAAGAATGATCAACAAGATGATGGAGCCAAAGCCAATGTTGTTACCAAAGAAGATTCTAACGATGATGTTCTCATTGCCTTTGCCGTTGATTCCAAAACTAGTGATGAGAGAATTCTTGATTCAGCCCTTACATTCCACATGAACGCGAACCACGAGTGGTTCATTAATTACGAAGCTATGCCAAGTAGATCTGTGTTGATAGATGTTCACCATGCAAAATTGTAGGCATTGATTCTATCCAGATCAAGATATTTGATGGCACCGTCGAAACTTTGTCAGATGTTTGATATATTTCGAGTTTGAAGAAAAGTCTAAACTTGTTGAGTACTCTTGATGCTAAAGGGTACAAGTATTCGGATGAAGCTAGAGCTTTGTAGGGTACAAGTATTCAGATAAAGGTAGAGCTTTTGTAGTTCATCGAAGTTCTCTACCGTGTTTCCATCGTTGTATCTTCACCCACAATAACCATTGGTCCCCATGCCAGTGTGCCAAGTTTGCGTAGTTGTCCATGTCAGTTTGCACTAACCTTGAGGATCCGCCATGTTGCCGTTTTCTGGAATTGTGCCACTGTTTGCTGATGTTTGCCATTGTCTTCCTCGACGAGGTCAGCCGACGTGCAACCACGTTAATGCCACATAGATACTAGATCAGTGCCATGCAGGCATAAAGCTAGATTAGATATAAAATAGATTAAGTCTTCCTGAGCCATTTCTATGATATATGGGCCCCACATGTCAATGAGTCAAGCCATGCATTTGGTTCACCATAGACCATCCACAATGTCTGTAGACTTGCATGGTCCATAGACCAAGTGCCCACATATCAGTCTCTGGTTAATTTCTAAAATTTTGAGAGCTAATTAAAAATTCTGGCAAATCAGCCAGGCCTACTTGGCGGTCTCTCAAAGAGGGATATTATTGGAATATTTTCTTTTTCAGGATTTATTTGTTCGATAAATCTTCAGAGAGTATGTTCTCCTTCATACGAATTCCGAGTGAGTCCATTTAAATTCCTAAATTTATCTAAAATCGAGCCCTACATTCATGTATATTTTATTTTTGGAGTTAGTTTTGTCTCTGTTTTATATTTTCACCGTTTGTTTCGCTTAAATGTTGAATTGCCAGGAGTATACGAAGGTGAAGAGTTGATTCAAGATCAAGATTTGTTCTGAGGTAAGTTGTTCTTTGATCATATTGAATCCAGTTTTACAAAAGTTATTTTGTTTCAAATTATTGGATGCTAGTTTAAATTATCAATTATTTAAATAATTTGGGATTAGTTAAGCAACCCATTTGAGTTATATCTATCTTGTCGTTTGCTATGCCATGATCATTTGTCACCCTAAGATGAATAATTAATAGTCGATCACTAGTATATCATTAACATGAGTTGGTTAGATCGTAAGCAGTGTGCTTAGCCCTGCAACGAATAATTGGTGTCAGTTAGAAGTGCAAATTCAAGCTTGACTAATTGTACATAAAACATATTTATGAAAAGTATTTGTCATATGTTATCGCATGAAGATGGTGTTGATGTATGTGTTGCATAATAATCGACTGGGGTGGTAAATAATCTAGATTGATGTAAGGGACAAAATGCTATATGCCATGGTATGTATGTATATATGATATTGGGATAATGATTCTGTGTAAATCAATTGATAATGGTTAAATGTGAACGAAGTGGATATGAAGTCTTGCCTTAGTCAGTTAAGAACTTAACTTTGTAAGCCATTAAACTGAGCTAAATCATATAACTACATGTCTAGAAAGCTATAGACCTAACTCAATAAGTTACTGAGTCTTAACATATTATACTTCAAGAGGTAAACTAAGCTGTGTGTATATATGGTTGAGAAGGTGTGTGTTGCAGTGACTCCACATCTTGAACAGTTATTATTCGTAGTCCAACGATGAGTTCATCCTATTCCTTTGCTTTGTGTGAGGGTGGAATAGTGAGACCAACCTTATCGGGAGTGTCTATATTCGAATAGATCGTTTTCAAAAAAAATTGTTATGGTCTTTTTAGTTGCACACCAATGGGTATATGTAATGGTTGACATTATGAGATTAATCATATCTTATGGGTAAAGTGTATGTATAACCTCTGTAGAGTGTAAAACTTCTTTGAATAGTTGTGTCCACGGTCATAGACAATACTCGAGAATTTCACAGAAGGGTTAGATTTTATAAAATAAGAAATAGTCCATATAACACTCTGAACTTTACTCATAAATCCGTCCAACACCCTAAACTTTGTGGTTATCGAGCACCTCGCACTTTGAAACCTAATGCCAAGTTGGAGTCCAAACCACAGACAGGCCTCACTCTCGCTCGTCGGTTATGCGATGAAGGTTTGAAAGAGCGATTGTGGTATATTTCTGTAAAAGAAACATTAGTCCAGTTGAATGCATAATAAAGCACTTAACTAATTTTGGTGCTTCTAATTTTCTCTAAACCTTAGATCAATTAAGTAAAATAAAAAATACTAGCAAACTAAATTGGGCAGGGGACCACTACAGGTGGTCCCCTAGTATGGTAGGAACTACGTACTGTGGTCCCATTCCGTGGTAGGCTAGTGGGGCCGTACCTGCCACACTTGTCAGTTTACCTACCTCGGTGGACAGAGGTGCCGCGCTTGTCAGGTTACCTACCTCGATGGACAGAGGTGACACAAAACTGTCTACCTGTTATGGTAGAAGAGCGTCACAGGTGATATATATCGCTTGCTTGCTGCTACTTCCGTGATTAGAAAGATGACAACTTTGCAATTTCGTTTGAACAAAGTCCAAACCGGTAAAGAAATTGGGCTATGGGCCACATAAACCAAAGCATCTCCCTTTTGTCCTTGTTCTTGTTCCCCCACTGCTGACGATTTTTTTTATTAAATATTTATTCTAAATCTTTTTTTAAAACTAATCGCGAGGAAAAATTACAAAAATACCTCCCCGTAAGCCCTAGTGCACGGGTGACAGTGCCTTCTTTCAACAACTCGCAATGGCGAAATTCCAAAATTTTAATTTAGAGAGCAAAAATTTAAAAATAGACCTATCGCTCCAATATGGGGCGATGGGTTCTTAATAACAATTTTTTTTACAATATTTGTTGTAAATTTTTTACAATATTTGTTGTATTCAACTAGAAAAATTACGAAAAAAACTTCTTGTGATGTAATGGTGGAAAAATTATTTTACTTTGTTAGTGATCGCATCCACTTAGCGATTTAAATAACCTCGTGGGCCCATTTGGATAGGGCCCAAAAATCTGGAAAAATAAGCGGGTGACCCTCGCCTTGCAGGATACCACTTATATATGGGCGAGATGGCGGATCTTGACCGCGAAGTTCGAAATCGAAAAAGGCACTTGCGACCCTGGCCGCAGAAATCGTGGCACATCGGGGTTTCGTAGCCTGCAGGCGGGAGGATTGACCCAAAAATCTGAAAAAAATCAAGGCGACCAGCATTAGCTCGGGCTACCACTTATATGAGGGTCGGCCTTGATTTTTTCTCAGATTTTTGGTCAGATCTACCGCCTGCGGCTATTTAAACCAAAATGGCCACGCGGAACAGCGATTCAGCGGCTACGAGTGCCTTTTCCGCGAATCGATGCGGGCAAGATCCGCCATCTCGCCCAGATATAAGTGGTATCGCTATGAGGTCGCCCATTATTTTTTTTCAGATTTTTGGGCCCTATCCCATGGGCCCCACGAGGCTGTTTAAAATCCCTAAGGGATGTGTATCACTAACAAAGTAAAATAATTTTTTGATACCATTACATCACAAGAAGTTTTTTGGGTAATTTTTCGTTGAATACAACAAATATTGTAAAAAAAAATATTAAGAACTGTCAGCCCCATATTAGGGCGATAGGTCTATTTTCAATTTTTTTTTGCTCTGCCATTAAAATTTTGGAATTTCACCGTTGCGAGCCGTTAGGCAGGGCACCTATCGCCCCGTGCTGGGACGATAGGAGGTATTTTTGCAATTTTTTTCCCGCTGATTAGTTTTGAAAAAAGATTTAAAATAAATATTAAATAAAAAATTTCCACTGCTGACTGCATGCCCAGCCGGCAAGAAGGGCAGGCAGCAATCAAGCTAGATAGGATCGATCGGGGGGTCGCTATTTGCTAGTCCTTGTTCTTGCCTAGGCAGTAGGCACTCCTGTGTGAGCTTAATCACATGTTTTGGATCGACTTACTTGTTTTGTATGGAGCACCAATGTAGCATGTGGTACTTGAAACAGTGAACTAACGAGGTCGACCTGCCGGGGCTGAAGTCCCTTTCAGGTTTCGGCTGGGCGGCTGGTGATTGGTGAAGCAAATACCACAGAACATGCAAAGACATGGGCATTATTGAAAGAAGGGAAAATGGGAAATGACTAGTGCTAAATATATGGGACCCATTGTTTACCTAGCTCCTGGTAACTCATTTTTTTAACAAATTTAGCCTCTCCACATATATATTTACAAATTTGGCTCTCTCTCCCTCACCACGTAAGGCGTGGTAGGCGACACGAGTCCTATACCATGCATACGGAGGGAGAGTATAGAAGCTGATGGAACTCGGCCAACCGCAGAAACAGCATGGCCCACCGTGGCTACGTGACAAGGTAGCTTCCGCACTACTCGGGAGCAGCAAGGAGCCCCTACCACCCGCCCACTCGTTGCCGCTCTCAGTCACCTTGCCACGACACTGGCCGGCTTCCACACACCTCGAGCACGGCAAAAGACACTTGTTGCCTGTCACGTCTTTCGCGGTGAGGGAGGGTCAAATTTATAAGTCCCTGCATATAGGGCTTAGATTTGCAAAAAAAGTTCATAAGGCTAGGTAAAGCAATGTTTTCCTGAATATGTTTGCAGCGAGTATATATCTGAATCTGAACTTTCTTGTGAAATGTTGTAGTCCAGTAGGAGTTGCTACTTTATCAAAAGGGCAGGATGCCAAGCTGGTTCGGCGGCCAGCTTGAGCTAATCAATCAAGCATAGAGTTAGTTTAAGCTTTCAGAAAGCAAGATTTTAAGTGTTCTTTGTTCGATTTCACGTGAAAACAGGAGTAACAGTTTTGTGGTTTAGAAATTTACATCACGTGAGAACAGGAGTAACTATTTTTTTTTCTTTGCATACATCTATCATTCATTATTTCTAATATTATTTATTATTATAGATTAGTGTACCTCACAACGTCTAAGAGCTATAAGCGAGCTAACAAAAAAAAAAGGATAATTTGATCATTTCTTTTTGTTCTTTGGTTGAAATGTAAAATACTAGAACGTCGTCCATTCATAAAGAGGAGTATTTAACTTATGAATGACCGTACATGGATGGTATCAGAGATTCAGATGGTCAAACAGTACACAATGTTAGTTCGGGAAATTCAAAAACTGAAAGAAGAAAAAGGGAATATTTACGAGACAAAGCAATTGTAAAAATCAGAGTAGAAATATACGGAGCAGCTAGCTAGCCAGCTAGTCAGTACACGTACCACAGAATCCAAAGATCGATCGAAGGCTGCAGCAACTGCCTTGAGTTCCGTGCACGGCACAAGTAATAAATGAGGCAGTTGATTTGGCTCTTGCTGCTGATGATGACGAGGCTCCAATGGCTCCGGAGGATCATCCGTCCGTCTTCCTCGTCGGTCGCCTGACGCCTCTGACCTCACCTGACCCCATTACCCATGTGATCAAAAAGACTATTAGCTTCGTGCTACATTTGGAGCTAGCACTAATGCTTGTTTAAAGTTTGTGATCGAGCACCTGCTTTCGTAAATCGGAGCAATCGATCGTTGTACGGAAAAAGGGGTCCCTTTCGACCCTCAACTCTTTCCAAACCCCAAAAATCAATCGTGAACTGTAGAACCTTGGATTGTACTCCTTTAATTGCTAGTAAAGAATGGTATATCATTTCCTAGCCATTGGACGGCATAGGAGTGATTAGGTGAGTTCTTTTTGTGTTTATGAACCATCATATTAGGGCACTCCCATGGATGATGTTTATAATAGTGTCTATGACCCATCACCTTAGATAGACATTACCATATAGAAATAGTGGTTTTTCAATACCAAGTTTCTATCAAATGTGTATTTGATATTCACAATGCAAATATCCTCTCCCAATGCATACACTCTCTCTTAGCACGAAGCACAAGGTAGTTGTTAGACACTGCCTTTTATCCCAGTGGTATTTCTACCTGTTTCTAGTTATTTCCAATGTATTAATCTATGAGTTTAAGTAGTATCACATGCAAGACACTGCTTTCTTCTCTCACTTCCTTTACTACCCCTCCAACTCATCCAAAATATAACATGGCATGTTATTTATTATCTATAGACACCGCTAAAGTGTACCATTAGGAGTGCCCTTAGGCGGACGTTCCGATCCTTTCGGAGCTATGAAGCCAAAAAGTGAACTCTAAATGACAAACATCCCTATCCTATCTCCAGATGCGAGCACTACTGCATAAGGGCATGTACAATGGGCATTGATTGCTGCCCCTAAGAATTGCCATGTAGATAGAGAAGCTGATGTGGAGGAGAGAGATTGAAAGGAGAGAGAAACAACGATGCTTCGCCTAACATCGACTCTCGCATGAGGATCGAAGCAAACATCGACGCTAGCATCGCTCCTTGGAGAGCCAGCCGGCCCTAGCGCCTCCTCGCGCGATCCGCTGCGTCTTTTTTCTTCCCCTCGCGCACCTTCGTTTCCCCCACCGCGCCTGACTTCCTTTCCTCTCACGCGCGGCTTCTCCTTCGGCCGCTGCCGCCCCGTCCGCCCTGCATCCTCTCCTTCGGCCCTAGCGTCTACCTGTGATTCAGGATCAGCAAATCATCGCCTCCGGTTTCATCAAGGCCGTAGCATCCGCGACGCCGTGGAAGCGGCGAAAGCTCAGTGCGGTGTCTGGCGTCGAGGCGCCCTCCGTCGCCACGCGCCGACATGGCCGCCACTTCCGCCTCCGCCCAAATGTGAGTGCAATTTGCCTAGCTCTTAGGAGGTGTTTTGGTTGCTGTTCTTGAATCTTTCCTGTTATTAGCGCGTTTCTTTTCTTTCTGTCTCTCGAATCTATCCACGGGTGGCGGCGACGCACCGGCGCCGGTGGCCAAGCTGTTTGCTTGCCTGCAAATTTTGATGAGGGACCCTGGATTAATGTCGCGTGATCAATTTCGTTGTTCTTTTGTAGGATGGTAAGGGTAATGGTAGTGGGAGGAGAGAAGGAGGAGCCACGAGGCGAGATCTTGGCACTATAGGTCGGAGCTCGGCGAAGTGAGTGATTCTCTGAGCTCATCCTTTTTCACGATCTAATGTTGGTGCTGGATGTGATGTTCTTATCTGTCCAAAATCAATCTGCAGTCAAGAAATTGCAGAGGCACTCGAAGAAGAGATTGATCTACATGTGGCGTTGGCGAGATCTTTATACATAAAGTGCCGCACCTATATTGAAGTCTTCTATGAAGCTTCCATACAAAGTCTTGAGAGCTACTAGTTTTCTTCTTTTCTTGTGTTTAAGCTACTCAATGTACTCACTAATCTTGTTTTAACCTTTCATTCTCTAGGCACAGGAGCTACTATTTAACATTGCCTCCTTGGAGAGTATTGTTTCAAAGCTTGAAAATGAGATAAATGACTTGTATTACCAGCCTTGTTATGAAAGGAATGAAAGGCTACTTGCTGAAAATAATCCAAGATGCCTGCCATCTACATCCCCAGATGACCGGTCATTGTCAACTTGCACGTGTACATGGGAGAAAGTAAGTTTTCTTGGATATGGGAGTTTTTTTACACTTCTTGATTATCTTTCTTAGCACATATCATCATTCAGAGATTTGAAGTTTGGAGGATCTGAGTCAATGAGGTCGGTATAACAAGATTTATTCCCTAATCGGGATCTGAGCAGGATGTTGGAGAAGAGTTTGAAGATAGACATACAGTTTCTTTAAATAGGCTACTGGAAAAACACCAAGATACTTCTTTGAATAGACTGCTGGAAAAACACTGTGATGGAGAGGTCCTTTTCATGCCTATTTGTATGGTTTTAACAAGTAATTGAGTTTGTTAGGAATATTAGTATATCAAAGATTAATTTATCTTTCTGCAGGTGGAAGAATTGTGCTCTATGGAAAAAGAAAGCAAGGAAGATGAGAAGATTGACGCTTTATCATTTGAACAGTACATTCTAAAGATAACTAGCATGAAAGGAGGGAATCTTTGGAACAATCCAAATCAGCTTTTAGAGGAGATGGTGCACTGCATGAGAAACATTTTCCTCCGTTTATCTGAATCCTCCAAGATTTTACCAAAGGCATCTTCTGATTGTTCATCTTTCTCAGCGGAGCGTCTGAAAATTGCAAAGATTCTCATCACTTGGTTACCATAAAATTCCATCAAAGAGGCAACACAATAGACATTTAGCAAAAATTTACAATTGATCCTACCATAAAAAAGACACATGCAGAAAATTAACTATCAGGCATTTAATGAAGAGACAGCTTTAGAAACAGCCCTTTGTATGCGAACTGACTCTTGCTGACGTGGACTGCCTAGGAGATTGAGTCGGACTCAACCTTTGTACATGCCCTAATGGAGCTCAACCAAGATGGCATGACAACTCTTGAAAATGGTGCACAGTAGATCTTAGCGGCACATGGTGAGAGGCCGTGTCAGTCAGTGTTCGGCTAGATCGGGGTGGCAACGCCAAGGCCAAGGCCGAGATGAGACTGGTTAAAGGCAAGCTTATCGACATTGTTGGTTGAAAATTATTAAAACTTGCTAAAATTTGTTAAAACCCATCAGTTCAAACTTCATAAAACTTGAGTTCCAAAATTAGAAACTCTATGAAGTTTGACTTGGTATATTCTGGAAACTTCTAAAATACGCGAAACTCCCTATAACATAAAATTTTTCAAACATTTTCTCAAAATTTACTGAAATTATGTGAAACTTATTGCTATATTGTTGCAATAGTACATCATTGTACAGTCGCTCTGGAAATATATTATTACCATTTACTTTACCCTTCAACGCCATTTCACCTTGATTTTCAACTGATATGACGGTGGTTTTGACGTGTTCTTTAGCAGACATAGAAGTAGGCACTCGGGCCGGGCTCTTTTGGACTAGCCCGAGGCACGGCGGGCGCGGCACGATACTGTAGCACGGGCCGTGCTGGGCTCGAGAACCAAGCACAATGGGCGGCACGGCCCGACACGACACTGTAGCACAGGTCCCGTCGGCCCCGATGACACAGGGCATGAGAAAGAAACCTAGTATGAAGATCACCGACCCACAAAACGTGAGCGTTATGGATATACCCAACAACATGAATGCCACACCGCCGCCAACACCTGAGCTATTTAGATTTAGTACTAGTACGATGATTCTAATTTGACAGCAGGAAACAAGGCGGCGGTATTATAATTAAGAAGATCCTTAATGGATTAGAGTTTCTATAAAAAAAATAAAGAAGGTCCTTGAGCAGAGTACTTTTTTACACAGATATAACCCATGTCGATTATCGTATTCCCGGAGGCAGTTTGTAGACAGTTGTAAGCTAGCATGGGAGAGTACCAACCCGCACATGACACCGACGTAACACTTGCATTAGTTGCATACTTAGAAGCTGTCCGGTTTATTCATCCATCAACGTTCACCGACTCAAGGAACATGTCCTACCAAGCCCTGATTGATTCTTATGTATGCTTTGTTTAATTACAACAGAAATTGAATTGAAACACCACACCACGTATACATGTATGCTCCGATGTTATGATTTGTCGGATCACTACCTAACTGCCTGTGTTAAGCTAACATGAATATTGGATCGACTACTTAGGACAAATGATTGACACATAGTAGTACCGCACTCTCTAATCACCAACAATATATGTATACATATGATCATTAATTTGACCAATTAACAGTTGCAATTATGCTTTTTAAAAAAGGCTGACTGAATAATAATGCTGCACTTACAACTACACTAACTGACATGTGCACCCACTACATATGTAACTATAACTTTCTCCATATAATTGATGCTAGAACAGTAGCACCCTTCTTCATCTTTAAAAAAAATACCGGCACCCTTTTTTAATTACGTCCATATATACTACCGTATATAAATGTGGGAGATTTCCCGAGTCCTCCGCGCGTCCACGTCGCCAATCGCTACAGTAAACCGCTCGGCCGTGCGTACGACGGACATCGCGTTGATCCACGTCGTCCACGTGATTAGCCCGGTTGTTTGGCTTAAGTAAATATATAAATGTGGGAGATTTCCCGGGTCCTCCGCGTGTCCACGTTGCCAATCGCTACAGTAAACCGCTCGGCAGTGCGTACGGCGGACATCGCGTTGATCCACGTCGTCCACGTGATTAGCCCGGTTGTTTGGCTTAAGTAAATATTCTATTTCCTTATACGCAAAGTAATTTGTGGCACAGTGGTAAAGCTCCGCGCGCACGTTGGCCAGGTCGCCGGTTCGACCCTCGCTTCCGCGCGTGCCCGCGGCCGAATTTTTCCAGGGTGACACGTGGCAAGCCCACGCGGTTGGGTCTCGGGCCAATTTTTTAAAGAAGATCTGAGTGTTTTTTTTTCGGAAAAGAAGACTTGGTTCGACCCTCGCTTCGCAAGCACTCAAGCCATGACCGAATTTTCCAGGCGACACGTGGCAAGCCCGCGCGGTTGGGTCCCGGGCCAATTTTTTAAGAAGATCTGAGTGTTTTTTTTTCGGAAAAGACCCTGAACGTTTCTAAAATTACGTATTAGCCTATTTTTTATATGGAAACCCCCGAGGCTACTGGAATTATTATTCTTTTGCGTGCAGACCCCTCAAAAATTATGATGGGCTTTCCAAAAATACGTTTTGGTCCATATTTTTTTATCCGGTCTACAAGAAGGCCCGCGCGACACGTGACCGGTTTTTTTAAGAAGATCTGACTGTTTTTTTTTTTGAAAAAGACTCTGAGCGTTTCTAAACTTACGTATAAGCTCATTTTTTATATAGAGACCCCCGAGGCTACTACAATTATTATTCTTTTGTGTGCAAGCCCCCTAAAAATTATAATGGGCTTTCCAAAAATACGTTTTGGTCCATATTTTTTTCCCCGGACTACAAGAAGGCCCCTAAGAATATTTATTTTGCGAAAAAAAAAACTAAAAGAGCAGAAAACACATGAAATTTCCCCGTTGAACACGTGGCGGCTGGCGCGGCGTGCGCCGCGCCTGTGCATCTAGTATGAATGGAAAGGAGGGAGTAAAGCACACATGCTAGAATTTTTTAGACGTTGATTCCACTTCAGTAAAGAACGCTATGACTCGCTGAAGAGCTCGAACATCTTTAATGTCGTATGAATTAAACAACAATAGAGATCGGTCGATTTATGCTGCGTGTATACACGTCGATGGATTGTAGGACGTAATTTCCCCTTTATTTCGAACTAGGTACCTGGATTTTGATGTAGGGGGACTTGAATTCCCTGTTTAATTACCTGCAATGACCTATGAAGACTATACATGTATGGAGGAATAACATGCAGTCTACGAAAGAAAAAGACATGAATGCAGTGCCTGATCTACTATGGGGGGCGCGAGAGGGGCTGGAGCATCGATCGTCTCCACTCGTAGCACCTTTGATTCCCTTCTACTCTTTTTATCATAAATAGTTATCATTTTAGACATCGATAAGGTTCCTAAAACTCAACTTCGACCATTAATTTTTATTGTAATGTATTTAAAAAATCGATAAAATTATAATATTATAAAAGTATATTTTGAGAAGAATCTACACATATGATTTTCATGCATCTAATCTAAATATTTAAAAAGATACAAAGATAGCTAAAGTTTCAAAGTTTGACTGATGTATCCCAACCGACAAGTTTTTATAAACCGAATGGAGTACTATCTTTGGCATTATGTGCACTACTAATCTAATTAATTTTATTCTTAAGATTGCTACTTTAACATATTTTTGAGCTTTTGGAGTGTACAATCCATTATTAAGATATTATATTTAATTATTTGCTATTTTAACTTTGTTGCTCATCTATTTACATATTTATCTAGATTACACGTAGCATTCAAATATGTTTTTGTTAAGCTCGCCTTAACGATAACTTCACGCTAGGCCTTTTTTTTAATCCAAATTACGCGGCCGCTTGAAACGCAACGTTGCTCCCCCAAGTCCAAACAAATTAGCTGTGTATTAAAACATTCATCGATACTATACTACAGTGGACTGTAGAATAGGTAGAAATAGAGACATGCAAATGTCAGCACGGTTGACCTGACGATCCAATCAACGAGTCATGCAGGCTGAAAAATAGAGAGAGAGAGAGAGAAACTAGTAGCTCTGAAATATACGGGGATATATACAGGCATACAGCAGTGCATATAGAGTATTTGACTCTATATAATGGGCGGCAGAGCATCCGATGGTCGCCTCCATGCCGCTCGCTACGGCGACACGCCTGCAACCAACCGTAGACTAGAGGGAGCAACCGTCGTAGAGGGAGGAGTTGAGTTTTGAGTGTGTGTTCATCCGTCAACTCACACAGACACCACACCGCTGATTAAGTTTCAACTAAGTGTTCCTCCCGTAACAGCTAGCGAAGCCACCCGGCCCGCCCATCACACCCGTCCATTGCCACCTGGGAAATTGTGCGCACGGCAGATTAGAACAAGGCAAGGCACCACATCGTGCATGCATAGCCGTATCAACAGCAAGGGCCCACCTAAGTACATGCCCTAAGTAGTGGATTACTATATTACATGGAGACGGAACCGGCTCCCAACTTTCCGGATTCACCGACCACAAGCGGTAGAACTTTCGGTGTATTTGACCACTGGTACATGAGGAAATATAGGGTGAAAGTAGACATACGGTGAAGTCACGAAAGTAGGTAAATGGGGATATTAGATTGAACTTAAATGGTTCAGATCTAGGTGAAATTCTACCTCTTCCACTTAAACACGTTTTACACATACCTCCTTAAAAAAATAACAAAATTCCAAACCTTAAGTAGAAAAGGTGAGATTCCACCTAAATCTGAACCATTCAAGTTCGATCTATTGTTCATATTTATCTACTTTTATGATTTCATCATATGTCTATTTTCACTATATACTTTCTCGTGGTAGATACTATAAAAGCCATGTTTTCTCAGACAAGCTATTGTCCGTAGTTAGTCTTGTCTATACTCTTAAATTTTTCTGGCTTGCTAGTCGTTTATTTTTCGTCTTGTTTTCCATGTTTTTTAACGATAAGAAGACTATGCACGGTCCAGGACAACTGTGGTGTGCGTAATCAATTTCTATTTCTATTTTCTAACTTAAGCCTAGCTAGCTCCTTGTGTGACTGAGATTATATATATTGACCGCGGTAGGCTTTCATTTGCTGCTGGTCCTAAGAACTGGTGTGTGCAACTGTGTCCAGGTAATGCCTCCTTTAATTTCTGTTGGCTAGCTAGCTAGCCTTTGATGATCTCTGATGACAGGAGTTACTGTTTTTAATGGAGTTGAGTATTCCCTAATCAAAGGAGTTGGGAGGAAGCTAAGCTAAGTGGAACATGGCTTAGGCTGGATAATGCATGCTGCCGATGCAGCTAGCTAGCTGTACATGCTGGAAAGAGCACGCTGACAGTGCCTCAACATGTGACTGACTACACTTAAATGTGCCAATGCTGCTAAAGCTGCTATACTAGTAACAGTAGATGTTAGCACTCACTGGTGCATTACTAATCATACATGCATGTGGTAAAAGAGCAATCTTTGTCTCGATACAAGTTATATAAATTTTAAAACAAGTAAAGGATAAATAATCACTATTTATCTTTTATTCGCATTTTAATATTTATACAAATATTAAAAAAAAACATGAAAATACCTCTCGTGGTCAACATGGTTTGGTGGGTTCGGTTGGCTGCTTAGTTTTTCTGTGATTTCTCGCTTTCTCCATGTGAGGACGGAGGAGTATTATACAGCACCTCTAGCAAAAAGCAGTATACAGTAGGAATTGGCTCTTTGCTACTAAATGTGGTGATACCACTAACTGTGAATGATTACCATTCACATGGAGTAAAATAAAAAGAGACCCGGGGGGGAAAAAAAAGAGAGGAAACTCCTTTTGGGTGGCTGCTCTCTCTCTCTCTCTCTCTGCCTTTAAAAAGCTCACTGCTTGCTCGGCAGCACAGCATAGGCATAGAGGCACCACCAGCTAGGCCTCCCACATTTTACTAGGCCTGCGTGGAGGTGCTGCGGCACGGGCGTCTTGTCCAGCTTGGAAGTTGAAGGATCGAAGCTTTCTCTCTCTAAAGGGAAAGAAAGCGTTCAGCACAAGCAATCGAGAGAGCTGGCATTTGATTTCTCCCCCATTCACATATACTCAAATCGATTTTGGGGAGCAGCAGAAGGAGGAAATATAGGATCCCCTCCCCCCGTATATATAGCCTCTTCCTCTTCCTGCCTTGTTGCCTATTCTTTGGGCCGGCCGGTTGATGCGTCAGAGGTAGCCATGGCGGTCTCCTCGCCTTCTTCCGCTCGGGAGAAGAAGAGGAAGTGGCTGCGCAGCAATAAGAAGGTTGTTGTTTGCGATTCTGAGCCGCTGCATTTCTCTTCTTGGTTCATCCGGCTAATTTCTTTCTTGATGCCCAAACGCGAGTAGAATAAGAATGGTTCAATTAGTCCAAGAGCGATTTGGCTTTTGGCGCAGCGATCCCAAGAATCCAAGATGGTTTCTTTGATTGATTCATTCGGCAAGTGTTAGCCTTTGGTGTCCAAATGGCGACATGCATGGCACGTGTGATCGAAGAACCGTCGTCGTCTTGTTCCTTCACGATTCTTCTGCATTTTGTTTGTGTCGTTCACGAATTGATTGCTTGTCTTTTCTCTGGATCGTTTGAGCCTGACAAAACTCAAATCTTTGAGAGAGAGAGGGGGGTACTGATTTTGATGCCCAAATCTGATAGTGATTTGCTCATTGCAATGCGCGACAGGTGATCGACAGGTACCTCGCTGAGGCGCGGGCAGCTCTCGCCGTGGCGGTGGAGGACAACGAGAGCGGGGACGACGCGGCGGCGGCGGCACTCGGCCTGGTGCGCGCGGCGCTGGAGATGTCGCCGCGCATGGAGGCGGCGCTGGAGATCCGGGCGCGAGCGCTCTTCGCTCTCCGTCGCTACCGCGATGTCGCGGACATGCTCTGCGACTACATCCCCAGCTGCGGCAAATCCTGCTCTGGGGATGACACCACCACTTCCTCCTGCTCGTCTGGCTCCGGCGCCGAGCTCCTCTCCCCGGTCTGCCACCGCTCCGACGCCGGCGCCGGGGCCTCCCGCTTCCTGTGCTGCTTCGACGTCTCCGAGCTGAAGCGCCGCGTGGTCACCGGCCTCTGCAAGAACTCCAACGCCGAAACACAGTGGAGGTAACAACTCAACAGTGGCCAAATCGCACATAAAGATTGCTCATTGCGAGCTGCAACCTGCAGTACTAATTGCCAATGCCAATCCGCGTACAGGTACTTGGTCTTGGGCCAAGCTTGCTTCCACCTCGGCTTAATGGAGGACGCCGTGGTGCTACTCCAGACCGGTCGCCGCCTCGCCTCGGCGGCGTTCCGCCGCCAGAGCGTGTGCTGGTCGCAGGACAACTTTTCCCCATCGAATTTGACGGCCAATGTTGTCTCCGTGCCTGCCAGCAGAAGGGCGTCCAACTCCGGCTTGGCGTCCGGAATGTCGGCAAGCGAGGCGGAGTCGGTGTCGCAGCTCCTAGCGCACGTCAAGCTCCTGCTCCGCCGACGCGCCGCCGCTGTGGCGGCGCTAGATGCCGGTCTCCCAGCCGAGGCCGTGCGCCATTTCTCCAAGGTGCTGGATGCGCGCCGCGGCGTGCTGCCGCACCCCTTCGCCACCGCCTGCCTGGTCGGCCGCGCCGCTGCGTTCCGCTCTGCCGGGCGACCGGCCGACGCCATCGCGGACTGCAACCGCGCGCTCGCGCTTGACCCGGCGTTCATCCCGGCGCTGCGTGCACGCGCTGATCTGCTGGAGTCGGTAGGGTCGCTCCCCGATTGCCTCCGCGACCTCGACCACCTCAAACTCCTCTATGACGCTGCGCTCCGTGACGGAAAGCTGCCCGGGCCAAGTTGGCGGCCGCAGGGCGGCGTTCGCTACCGTGAAATAGCCGGCGCGCACCGCGCGCTGACTGCCCGTATCCAAGAGCTTCGCGGCCGTGTGGCCGCCGGCGAGGGGTGCAACGTGGACTACTACACCCTCCTCGGTGTGCGCCGTGGATGCACCCGCTCCGAGCTGGAGCGCGCGCACCTCCTGCTTACGCTCAAGCTCAAGCCAGACCGATCCGCGTCGTTCGCCGAGCGGCTGGAGCTCGTGGACGAGCACCGTGACATCGAGGCCGTGCGAGACCAGGCGCGCATGTCGGCCCTGTTCTTGTACCGGATGCTGCAGAAGGGCTATTCATACATCATGTCAGCCGTGTTGGACGAGGAGGCCGCGGAGAGGCAGAGGGCCAAGGACACCGCCGCCCCGGCTTCAGCGCCCATGCATGAAGAAGCAATCGTGCCGGCGAAACCCAGCGCAAACGGTGGCAATATTCATGTTGTTGCGAAGCCAGAAGCGAAGGCGCCAGAAATGCCAACGCCCAGGACCGCGGTGACCGCAGCAACTGCAGCGACAACAATCAGCCCGGCGTTCCAAGGCGTGTTCTGCCGCGACATGGCGGTGGTTGGGACCCTGCTGTCCCGCGGCGGGTTCAACCGGCCAATTCCGGTGAAGTGCTAGGCGATGAGCTGCTGATCGTCAAGCTTAGGAACGTGCACAGCAATCGATGCAACAGCAGCAAGCCCATGAGGTGGCGGGAAAACGAAGAGGAAATTTGAAGTGTTTGGTTGAGAAATTTGCTGTAGTACTAGACTACTAGTGCTACTACTGTGCTGTTTGAGAATGCGCTTTCCAGGGGGGAACCCGACCAAAAATAGGATGGAAGCAGTGGAGGGAAATTTTGGATTCGTCTTGTTTTCACCATGTCATTTGCCAGTTTGTATAGTGCAGTCTTTAGTCCCATTTGATAGGTTTCTTCTGAAATCTGCTCCTGTAGAGTGTAGATGCTACTTCTCCTCTCCTTTGAGTCCTTGGTACTGCAAATTTTGTACAGTTTTCAACTTCTTTCTTTCTTTTTTCTTGCCTGACGATGATTCTGTACTCTACCTGTATCATACCTCCAACTCTCTCTCTCTCTCTCTCTCTCTATGTATGTATAATGTATGCCCCGCAGTTTTCCCCTTTGTTTCCATCTGTGCATGGCTGAAAGCTGATGAACCGTGCCTGCGACGCAAGTAATGGCATCTAACACGTATTCAGAATTCAGACTTGAGATGGGTAAAGTAAAGCTGTAAAGCGTGCGGATATTGATTAGTCTGAACTCTGAACGCTAGACCAGGCAGGCAGCCATATGAGATGTGCCCATGCTCTGTGACGGAGGATTATGTGAGATCGATAGGCAGCAGCAGATCTCGTCTCGCAGTCGCAGCTTGCCGTCGTCCCCCATGGCGCAGGGAAAAGTCGCTCCCTGCTGCGTCTGCGGCGCTCTGCATCCGGGCGGTGGTGTCCATGTCCATTTGTGCTTTGCATGCGACTGCAGACTGTTGCAGCGTTTTGATCTTTTTTACTTGAGCTTTGTGGAGTGGAGGCCAAGGGTTAAAATCCCATTGAAATTTTAGTAGAGATTTTAGATTTTGACCAGAGACAAGATTCAAAATCCCGACCCAATAAATCAAATTCAAATTGCTATAGTGATTTCAAAAATTTTGACACATTTCAACGAAATTTTGGGTATTTTGATTGGATTTCAAATTTCTTGAACTGGATTTGGACAATACCTCTTAAGAATGTCACTGTCATGAATGTTTTTTGAAAAACCGAATTTTTGAGATGTTTTATAAAAATAACAGAAGCACTGATAGATTTTTGTAAAAATATACAAGCTTAATCAAACTATAAAAAATTTATGGTACCATTTTCAGTAGTCTAGGATTATATAGAAAAATTTTCAAAAAAATTGAACTTGATTTGTTATCTTTGAAAAGTCAAAATCAGATGGAACATAAATGAGACTGTAACATTCTCATAATTTTATAAATTCGCTCAAGTGTTATCATGATCCAAAATTTTTAGGAGAGCTTAAGCATTGCCTCATCACCTTTTTCTAAAAGTTTCAAAAATTTTAAACCTATTTTAGTTGCTCAATCAAAGCTATAGAAGCAATACATGTATTTAGCCTTTGTCAAGACAATAGTGATATGCTAGGATCATCTACAAATTTTTTTAAAAATTCTCTAACGTGGTTTGAACTATTTTTTGTTAGGTTGAAATTTGCCGAGATTTCGGCAATTTCGACCGAAAACTCGGCGATCCCGATCCCAAAAATTCCAGATTTGAAATTTACTTTTTGAATTTTGTCAAAAATTCCAAAATCTCATATTTCGATCGCCTCCGAGATATAGTCCGGAAACGAAATTTGAAACCTTGTGTGGAGCCATGCCATGAATGAAAGGTGTGCACGGATTATTTACCCTATCACTTTCTTTAAGGTTTATAAAAATTCTGCAAGTTTTATACAAATTGTATATTGGAAAGATGATGCATAGAAACACTACTAGGTTAATAATCAGTAGTTTTGTTTTGGTTAATGGTACCACGGAAGATACAGTGACAAATGGTCATACATTTTTCAAGGATACAAAGATGGACTCTCTGAAGGGGCAATTACACAGCTACTTCATGGGAATCAGTATATACATCTAGCTGTACATGGCAAATTCTAGCGCAAAGCAGGATCGATGTGGTGATCTCCATGTGACCTGACGTACGTCAAATAAATCCAGCTCCCCTTGGGTTGGAAGTTTGGAACTCGGAAGGAGTGTTTGAGTGATTACATGGTTTTTA
The DNA here is from genome assembly GCA_036346375.1 of Guadua angustifolia. Classification (NCBI taxonomy): domain Eukaryota; kingdom Viridiplantae; phylum Streptophyta; class Magnoliopsida; order Poales; family Poaceae; genus Guadua; species Guadua angustifolia. The sequence goes on along the minus strand of CM070521.1, from coordinate 710,203 downwards.
GAAGAGCATGATGCAGCCGTGACGGCATCAGGAGCGGTCTAATTGAAATCGACAAGCCAGCTTTCTCTGTACTAGTGCAGTCCCATGTAGGCTACTTCACTTTACAGACTTAAGAATACAGACTCATGTGCAGAAAGGACGCTCGCCTTTTGAGAGTTTCATAGTTTCATAGCAATGTATGCATGATATGCTTCCAACTTTTGTTCGGAGGGCGGTGATGTGGGCAGTTCACGTGGTGGCGCGCGCGCGCATCATTTCCATCTTCTAATTACCACTTAGCTATGCGGTCTGAGCATTAGTGCGTCAGTGCCATGGCTTCAGAGAATCAGACGGCGCGAGGAAACTGCTGCTGCATCATTGGAATTGTTTGGGAATGCATGTTTCTGTTCTGTCATTATGCTTCCATGAATAAAAAAGCTCATCTTGGCTCCTTCAAAAAGGAAACTACATCTGAATTGGAATTGGATCCGGCCTGTACCACTTGAGTATGTCACAAGAGCTGCATGAGCACAGCGTGACTACTCGTGTAATTGATTAAAGAACAGAGAATTTTAGCTGTACCTTAGGCAGAATAGTGCAGCCTCAGGCTTGATTAACGAGGAGGAAACATTGGTTTGTGGTCAAAGACAGGATGAGTGTAGATATTAATTGGTGGGTCGTGTGGTAACTATAATTTATTTTTGCGTATCACACGAGCCTCTTATCCTGATTCACCTGTTCGTTTGCTCAATACACACTCATGCTGTTTTTTTTTGGTGCTCATGTCATGCGATCAAATTAAAATATATAAATGTAAAATGTTCCATTTGATCAGTCTGAGCAAACATTTGAAAGCTTGCACGACGGAATCTCTTTACACTACCTACCAACCTCAGTTCACACATGAAAATGGTAATAACAACTCTGTTTAGACGTGTCCTAAGGAGATGTACTCGTATGTACAGTGTGCGTGTATGACAGTATGTACATGTTTGCGTCTTTCTAATAACTAGCAAGGTGACCCATGTATATGCGCAGCTAGATTTGTATTAAAGTTTGTACTATCAAATGATACTACGTTTATGCTTTAGAATATATTAATGTATCTTGTAGGCTATTTAGATTTTAAAACATCCTAAACATTAGAAATGACATTATAAGTTTGAAGGAAAATACAACTTGAGAAACGTAATTGAAGTATGAGCTATGATCGAAGAAAAACATTTAACATAATAAGCTGTTGGGGCTTAGAAACATAGCATCTCTTTAGCATGCATGGATCATATAGCTGCATATCCCTATTATTTCTCCATTAGTAAATCTTATTTCAAAATGTACGAATCACATATACCTCTATCTAATCTCAAGCAATGCATTGATTATTTAAAATGGTATTAGAATACATTGCTCACACATAGACTGATGCATCATGAGCGATTTACCTTGAACTTATCTTCATTACATGCCAGCCGCTCTACCGAATCGTGTGCCTTCTATCTTTTCTTGATCTCTCCACAACTTTTCTGCTCCAACCTCTAATAGCAAGCCTAATTCTTGATCGATCTCACTCATCTACTACTCTTTCCAATACAATACTCAAACATATAGCTATCTTCTACTTCTCTCTAATTATTACTTAATATTAAACGTTATGATATCAGCATACACGCATGTACAACAGTCGCCTATCCTTGCCAGGAACATCTATCACACTCTCTCTAGTAGCACCAAGCCTATTCCATATGGTAGCTACATCTCTACTCCAAAATCTTTGCTCCTTTGTTTCTAATCGTACGAATGCATACATGTATAATACACATGCAGGATGTTATATATACATGTTTCATTTCTATTTGCCCCATGTTGGTCGCTTCTCTTATTCAACATTGATCAACCCAACAATGTGGCTTCCTCACTAACTACAGCGACTTCTCATCTTCTTTGATACTAGCATGTTTACTTTAGTTGTTTTCAAAATGATGCGGAGAATCTTCCCGCCATCGGGGGTGATGTCACACTCCTCACCCACGATGCATATTCGTAGCTACCCAATGGCTCCATATTGTTTATAATTCGTTTTCAATACAAAACTTCAAATGCTCTCTACTAGGGATTCTATATTATTGAGCTTCTTTGGCTGCTGATTTCTTCAACAATACCGATGCTTACCACTTATTGTTGTGGCTTTTGGCTCATTTGAATTTGGCACCTCTCTTCAATGATTCCGGTGAGCAGTGCGATTGCCTCTTATCTTATTCGCTTCCCTGTGAGATAATGTGTTCTTTCTGGATAGATCGATGATATTGCACTCATGTGTGGTCATCTCCAACAAGATATCCATGTTATAACTTTTAATTTTATTTAAAATTTTAGTGATTTTTATTTAGAGTTTAGATATAAATCAAATTGATAATTATATTTAAATAATTCCAAATTTTAGTTATTTTGGGATTTTACTTTGAAATTTGTATGGAAGTCAAATGGCAATTTTATTTCTTTTTATTGGTAATTTTTAGTTATTGTTTTAGAATTTATATACAACCCCAATTGCCAATTTCTATTTAATTCTTATCCCGAATTAGTTATTAGGGATTTTACTTTGGAATCATATAAAAATCAAATTTCCCATTTTATTTTATTTTTAGTACAAATTTTAGTTGTCTTCTATTGGAATTTATATAGAAATCAAAATGATTTTTTATTTATTTTTAAGTAAAATTATATTTATTTATGGATTTTACTAAGGAATTTGTATGTGAATCAAATTACCTATTTTATTTTACTTTTTCGATGTTGTTATATTTGGTTGAAATTCTTATGGAAATCAAATTGATAATTTTGTTTATTTTTTATGAATTATATTTACTTAGGAATTGCTAATTTAATTTTTATTTTTTATTACAAATTTCAATTATATTTGTTGGGAATTTGTATACAAATCCGATTACTATTTTTTATTTGTTCTATGTATTATAATTATTTAGGAAGTGTACATAGGAATTTGTATGTAAATCAAATTTCTAATTTTATTATATTTTTATTCAGAATTATAGACATTCCCATGTTGTACATGACACGAACTTTTTCTTTTAATCCAGACTGTTATAATATGAACCCATACGATTAACGATGTGAATCTTTTTTCCTTCGATTAATATGGGAATTTCTAACCTTGAGAGTGAATGTGGTGGCTTTTTACCCTTTGCTTTAATATTATATACTCTCTCCAGTCACAAATAGTTGTCATGTTAGACAAAAGTATAGTCAAACTTTTAAAACTTTGACTGTTAATATCTTTTTAAATATTTAAATTAGATACATAAAAATCATACGTGTAGATTTGTCTCAGAATGTACTTCTATAATATTATAATTTTATTAGGGGATATATATGTGTGTGTAGTCAAAGTTATATTTTGAAGATCGTATCAATATCTTAAACGACAACTATTTATGGCTGAAGGGAGAAATAGATAAATAGCATGATAAATTGAAAAAGAAAAGAGTCGGGAGGAGCTGCAGGCGTGGACCTTCCAGCTCATCGCAAGCAACCGTATCGCACAGCTTTGCTTGGCCCACGTGCATGCCACAAGAGAGCCGTCCGAGCTGGCAAAAAAAAGAAAGAAAGGACAGCTCAGCGAGGATATCAACGCCTGGGCTGTCCATGTGTGTAGTGTAGTGTACTCCCTCCCCCAAATCGCATACCGGTCTGATAGGTAGGGTGAAATCTGCGAGCAGACATGAAGAGGCGCAACGCAACGTAGGAGCATGGACTCTTCTAGAGACCACGTACTACTAGTACATACATTCAGGACGATTTTTTTAAAATAATATTATTTTTTTTAGAAATTACGATATTAATACTTGCATTAAAAAAATTACAGAAATAATATCCGATCGCCAAATCGCCAAACTGACCATAGGATATTCAACTGATTACTCTAAAACTGCTTCATGTTGGAATTTAACAGGCTACCTAGAAAGGGAAATCGAAACCAAACTGGGCCCCAGTGGGGGCATACATGAGAACGCACACACAATCAGAAGACTAGTTTGGGACAACTTCTGCTTAAAAGAAAAGCGGATTGTTTACTAAATAGGAGGATTCTAAACAGCTTCTCCGACAATCAAAACTAAGAGTGTGTTTGGCAGGAATTCAGCTTCTCTAGATTCGTGAATTTGGTTCGTGAATTTGGTGAAGCTGAAAATTCTAACTTCACCAGATTTGTGAAGCTGAAACTGTGAGTACATTAAGAGTGTTTAGATAGATTATCTTATTTACATTTTAGACCAAAAATATAAACATAATTCACTTTATTTTAGCCTATAAGTTTCAGATTTCAGGAGAAGTTAGAATCTGGAGCTCTACCAAACAGGACCCTAAATTTATACACAAAATCAGAAACTGTCATCCACCAGCTTCTTGAAGAATCAAAATCCGCACAATCATAATGTCCCAGACAGGGCCTAAACTTTGTACTAATGATATTTCAACTGGGCACCAACACAGACATATATGGCTCATTATAGCACTCATGTTGACAGTGACAAAGAAAACCCACAAGACAAGATGGACTCAAAAAATATCTGTCCATTTGGCAGGCAATGAAAGGGCCGAAATGAGCATGCTGAAAAGGATGGAGTAAATGCTCGATACCAGTAACAGTTACTATATATGCAGATCTTGCAGAAACAAATTAAGAACTACGAACAATATACAACCCCACCCCCAAAAAAAAAAACCATACCCAGAAAAGAAATGCATCTTAAAGGCAGGTCACATAGCACAGAAGGGCAACAGATCTATGATGCACTAGCCTTTCAAATATTTCTCATTGGGAGCCAGTCAGTGCAGCATCGTCAGCTAAGGTCCCACCTTACCAACCTGCAAATCTATCTGCTCTTAGGCAAGAGCTGGGCCGCAACAGTTTTTGAATACAATGTCCATGACCGCAACGTATTCCTTTAATCCTTTTGCATCTCCCGCTTATTCCAATAAAGGGCAAAGAGCACACATGACACAACCCAAGCCAAGAAGCACATGTACAAATACACATAACAAATGTAAAAGCTGGAATGGGTCATTGCAGATCCAATGCAAGACATGCCCAAGGAGAAATCAGACAGAAATTACAAGGGCTCACACAAAAGAAACTTTTGTAATCTAATTATACCTTCTAAGTCGGCTTGAAGTAATGATACACATGGTTATCATGGCGCCCCGGCAAGCGAGTCGCCTCCAGGGCGCCTAGACACCTAGGCAACAGTTAGGTGACCATTGGAGCTTGAAATAGTTTGCAGGTATTCTCTAAAGTGCACTATATAAATATGACTAATTAAGTTATCTACTTTAAAATCATGTCACATACCCTTGTACTGCTCCTTAAATGAATGTATTGGGCGATAGAAAGTTGTAGATCATTTGATTCAACTTCATGTGATTCGAAGTTTGGGGAACCAGCAGCAAGCAATGCAACAGCAGCAGCAGCAAGCAGCCACCAGCCAAGCAATCCAGCAGCAGCACAAATATCAGCAGCAACCAGCAACACAAGCATCAACAGCAGCAGCATAAGCAAGAGCAGCAGCCAGCAGCACATTCAACAAGCATCACAATTCACAAGCATCAATCACCAAGAATCACAGCATCAAGCATCAAAGCACCAGCATCAAGCATCAATAGCATCACATCAGTAGCACAAGCACCAGCAGCAGCAGTGCAGCACAACCTCGGCTCCAGCCGCCGCTGCTCTGCAATACGTCGCCCCCACCGCTGTTGCTCTGCTTTGTGTTGCCCCCACCGCCGTCCTCTGCTCCAGCCGCTGCTGCTCTGCATCGCGGGGGCGACAGCAGCACCAGATGCGGAGGAGAGGGGGAGGGAGGTGGAGGGGGGTTACCTGTCACCGGTTGGTGGAGGCGCAGCTACTGTAGCGGAGATCTAGGGTTGCTAGTCCTCTCCAGTCTCCTCGGCTCCAGTTCCAGTCAGTCTGTGACTCCCCTGTCTAGTCCTCAAAACACCTGGCCTCAGCCCTCCAGTCCAAATCGACTGTCGCGTCGCATCGCCTGGCCAGATGCCTAGTCGCCGCCACCGCGACACCTGGACGTCCAGGCGGCCCCTTGGCTCTCTCCTAGCGAGGCGCCGGGCCTTGGCGCTACCCTCTGAACGCCTAGGCGTTGCCTAGATGATGCCGTAATAACAGTGATGATACACTAGTGTATAGCTATATGTCTAAAGAAAGAATTGCATGAGTTAAACAGCTACGTATCAACAATGGGGTTAATCTATGTAGGAAAGGTAGCTATATGTCTAAAGAAAGAATTGCATGAGTTAAATAGCTACGTATCAACAATGGGTTAATCTATGTAGGAAAGGTAACAGTACGGTCCTCAGAAAAATATGGTAGAAATTGGTAAGGTAAAAGAACTGAACATATCATACTTATGGACACCGGGAACATTAAGAGAAAAAGACACTAGTCTATTCAAATACCAAGACAGATGATTCCTTCCAAAACAAGAAACAATACTGAAATGATATGCAGGAATTTCTCAATAGAAAATCAAATCTAATTAAGTCACATAAGGTAAAGTAATTAATGTCTGTTCAAAGACAATTTAAGAGTGGTAAAAAAATTCAGGATGTCAAGCAATCCAGAAGGGGAAAATTGTGGTGGTAATATACAATTTTTTCCCCTACATCTTATTCTTATGTTTATTAGTATGCTAAACAATATTAAAAATAGAATTTTCTATTCTTTAAGTTTTCTCTCAGTGTAAATAAGATGCTCCACATTTGTTGGAGATACCATCATTCCAAAGGCAAAGTGCTAGTAAACTGAAACTCTATACTGTATTCTGAAAACATAAATAAATGCAAAAAAGAATGTTAAACAGTACATAACTAGAAACATTTCATAGGACTACATGATCACTAACAAGTCAGGAAAAAATCCTTTTCCAGCAGGATAACTGTAGAAGCTTGTTAGAAAACTTAAAAATTACCAGAGAATGGTTAATAAATAACCAACCAATTAAAAACTAGTTCCCAAAATAGAATGCGTCGTTTAAAAGAAAAGCATTATAATTTTAAGCTATCAATACATTCAGTAACACATTTGTGGTTGTGTAATCATTTAAATTGTTTATAATCGAAAGAATGACAATAATAGATAAAGAATGCTAATTTAATAAAAGAGGCGGGAACTTCAGGAAAACATATTTGCGATGTGATTGACGACATCACCAACAAAGGAGGTGAAGCATGATGAGCAGCAAGTTTCCACGAGAAATGCTGGCTCTTGACCATCAAAAGCATGATAACAACCACTAGGAAAAGGATAAGGTGTAGCAACAACCATATCCCTGTTGTGCGCAATCCCAGACAAAGCTAAGATAGTGTGTGTTGCTCGCCGTGCTACATTCTTGAAAGCAGATTGATCTGAAACATACAAGAAGGATATGTTAATCCGAGTTAAATAGCCATAGTTTAGCAAATTTAAGTAGTCCAACACAGCTGACTTTGCATTCAGTTCCGTGCACATTGTCCAACAATACTACTAGTAACCATAACTCCATAAGCCCCCGAAAATGGTTCCTTGAAAACATAATGACAATCATATTCACCCAATGCCAATGAGACTAACCAGAAAAGCATTTCCAGTACTTCCAGGTCAGCAGGTCCCACAACAGAAAAATGAATTTGCCTTGTTGCTGTAGCCAGTAGCCACTTTAAAAAAAAATACCAATGAGATGCTGCAATGAGCATCAACCAAACTACTTTTCTTCTGACCAACAATTATACCCACACAAATCTAAGCTAGAAATCTTAGAAAAGAACATATTAAATATCTGGGTAATCAATAAAAAGTATAGGATAAAATTAACTACCACACCCAAACATGCATGCTCGCAAAACTGATACATCAAAACAGTGGTCCGCTCAAATAGCTATACATACCCAATGGGGACTGAGCACAAATGCGTTTGAGGCTCTTCTTGACAATGGGAATCAGCTGGTCCTTGGCACCTTCTATTTGTCGGAAATTGCTTCCATCCTCGTAGTTGCACCTAGTAACATTACTTGCTGACTGAACAAAAGATGAGCTCCTCTGTTGGCTCTGCAAAGTATCAGCCCTGGAAGACGATGGGTTCTCTCCAGTTGAAGCGCAGGTGTTCTGTTGATTTTGTTCAGTTCCTGGTAGGGTTCTGTCAAGCTGAACATCATTCTGCCACTCATTATTTGCAATCCTTGGTCTAAAGAGAAGAATGCGAATCGTCGGTTCAAGGCACGCCTCCTGCTGAGAGTTGCGTGCCTTCCAGTAGGAATCGACATAGAATCTGCTGAAATATGTGACTCAACTCGCTTATCTTCCTCAGGGGTATCTCTTGAGAGAGATTTAGATCAAATTCTTGCTGAGAAGGCTGGATGTTGATTGGTGGTGGTCTCTGGAACACACCACTAGACATGGCTGTGCCAAAGGATCCAGAACTAGTATCAGCAGGGTAGGTATTACTTTCTCTGCGGTGAACCAACCTGTCCTGCGATTGTGCATAAGAGGGCCCCTCCCACTGGATCTACACCTCCGCAATACCAGTTCCTTCTGGTACTTCTCTTCCCAGACCAACACAATAAGTATGTGCTGAGGAATCACATATATCACACAGTAACATGAGATTGTCATCACCACCTTGATTGCACTCTATGCATACAACATTTTCATATGGATCTAACCAACGCCTCATTTCTTCTTCAGTGGGCTGGTATACCTGTTCAAGAAAGAAGTAAAAACCAATGATACAACCGTATTTTGAGATTCGGCATACTGAGTACCAACTGAAGAACATGCAAACTGTGCAAGGTTATACTATCCTTTTCTGTCTGACAGTATTTTTAAAGCTAACCATCACACGAGTCCAGTTGGCATCATAACAATCAGAAGGCTTTCTATAAGTTGCTCATGCAAAACATAATGTGAAAGCCTAAAAGGAAATTAAGTCTTAACATGTACAGATATACCTCGGGTATCGAGGTTGCAAGTATAACAAGAACAGCACCTTTGTTTACCAAATAGATGAGCTTACCTTTTAAAAGGCTACTGCAAGAGATTCACGAGCCATGATTATCAGCAGCTTACATTATTGAACCCTGAGTTAGAATAGCAAACTAAAAGTTACGGATATTTTGTCCCTAAAATTCCATGCCATATCTACTGAAACCTTTATGAACAAACCAACAATTTTGGATGGTTACAAGTGACAGCACAATTACTACGAATAATAACAGCCAAATGTGAGAGTACACAGCCTAAGGCCTGCTATTCCTACGGGGACAGGATCATCATCTTTCTAGCGGTCAGAGTATATTGCAACTTGAAAAATCAATGCCTTCCCATCTAATTACAACACCCATCCAAATAAAAACTGTGTTGAGTAATGGAGAATGGTCTGCAGTCTGCAGACCAGTAATGCGACAACGATCAGAAGAGGAAACCGTTACCTGATCACGTTTTTCTACCCTAATAACAGCTTTCCTCAACCCCAACCCTAGATCAGCCATTGGTGACTTGGTAATTGTATTGAATCGCCGTTTACACAATGGGCACCTCGACTCCACCTTTGACCACTCCAAGATGCACGCGAAGCAGAAGTAGTGTGAGCAGCAATTAAGCACACCCTGTATTGTAGCTCTCTGCTTCTCCGAGAGGCAGATCCCACATATCTGTTTCAAAGCCTCCTCTGGCTCCTTCCCCTTCTCCTCCACCCTCCTCAGAACAAAGGTCCGTCGTGGCGGGGGTGCAGGCGGCTGTGGCGGTGTCTCTGGAGGCCTAGACATCCCCAAATCCATCAGTTCCTCCTCTGATATGACATAATCAGAATCCGATGATGACTCTGACGCAGATCCCTTCTTCCTCCGGCCCTTCTTCCCTTTGATTCTTGCTGGCTCGGCCATTGGTGCTTCATCCTTGGCAGGTTCCTCGTCAGATGTCACAAACTCAAAATCTGATGTGTCTGATTCGACAGACGGCCACGTCTCTGCATCAAGAACCGGCTCTGGAGTGCCATCCCTTGTCTTCCTCGGCTTCTTCCGTGGCCGGTGATTCACCTCGTTCTGATCGTCCTTGACAATGAAATCCTCATCCTCATCGTCATCTTTCTCCTCCTCGCCGTCTTCGTAGTCATCAGCCACCCATCGCTTCCTCCGCCGGCGCGCTGACGCGCCCTTCCTCGCCTTTCCCTTGGAAACCCTAGAACCGTTCCTCTTCTTCTTACGGTGCTGGCGTCCGGCCGCCGGCTTCCGTTTCGCCACGTGGTTCTTAGGCCTAAATTTTTTGGCGCGAATCGGGGCAAAATCCCCCAATTCCTCGTCGTCTTCTTCGACCTCCTCCTCCTCCTCCTCCTCCTCGTCCTCGTCCACGTCCGGATCGAAGTCCTCGTCGTCCTCCTCGATCTCCTCCTCGTAGTCATCGTCGTCGTCGTGCCTTGGCCGCCGAGATCCCGCCGGCTTCCCCTTCCGGCCTCGGGCCCCAGCCTTGGCCGGACGCTTGGGCCGCGGCGTCTCGATCTCCAAATCCTCGTCCTCTAACAGCTCCTCCAATTCGTCGTCCTCCTCCTCCTCCTCCTCGTCCTCCCCCTCGAAATCAGCATCAGATTCGTCCTCCGGCTCCGGCTCCGGCTCAGGCTCCGGTTCCTCCTCCCCGTCCTCCTCGTCGGAGCACGCAGCCGCCACATACTCCTCCTCCACCTCCTCTTCGTCCTCGTCCACCACATACTCCTCATCGTCGTCGTCGTCGTCGTCCTCTTCGCCCATCTTCCTCCGCCGCAGGATGACCCTCCCGCCGGCGCCCATACCTACACGGCAAAACCAGCACAAATCCAAATCAATTAACCAAACCACTCGACGAGTCAAAACCCAGGACCAAATCCAAATCCCCCACGCCAATTGGCCGAATTACTCTCCAGAGAGAGAGAGAGAGAGAGAAAATGCCATTTTGGGGCGAAGAAAGAAAAGGGGGAAAAACTCGGCTTGCCTTAGAGCACGAGAATTGAGGTCGAACAGTGGGCGACAAAAGGTACCGAACTACTAAAGCAGTAGCAGCGGCGAGCACAAGTAAAATGCAAATCCTTGTGTTCAAAGCCCTCCCTCCACAGGGAACAAAGGGGGAAAAAAACAGTTGATTTCTGGACCCTCCACGGTGAACAAAGAAAGCTTTTATTTTTTGCTCCTTTCAAAAACTGTTGATTTCTGGTGCGGTGCGGTGCGGTGGTGGGTTTGAATGGAATCGGGTCGATAGATCGTACCTACGGAGAGGCCAGAGAAGTCAATTCGGTGGGAATGCGTTGCTCGGAGGGAAGAGAGAGACGGTGGAGTGCAGATAACCAGACGGGGAGGGCGGAGGAAAGGAGGCGGGTGGGCCCGCCCGGCACGGCTAAAATTGCTGCCACTAGCGGTTTAATCACTTGCTTAAGCACTCGAGAATGTTTTGCCTAATCGGTGGTAACGTATGCAGGTAAGGGTGCACTGCACACTCATGCCCATCTTACTCGCACGTATACCCTGTTAACCCACGTTAGTTAGGTCTAAAACGGAGCTCTCTAGATAGTACATGACATGGGAATGTATGTATATAGTACTTTCTCTCTTAACGCGTACGCGTATTTAAGGTGAGGCGCGTCGAAATCTATCCAGGGATCGAACCAGCATGCACGACTATCGATGCTAGCCATCAGGGCAATGCCCAATCCTCAGTTTAGTAAGTGTTTTCTAAGGACAGTCCCAACCCATGGTTTCTATGAGTAGTGTTTAGAGGAGAGAGAAAGTAATAAACCAACGATAGCTTTCAACCTATGGTTTATAGCGATGTTCTAGAGAGAGAGAGAGAGCGATAAACCAATGCATACACCACAAACATGACTGAGAAGTAAGCAGTAAACGTCCAACCCCATTTTGCTCGTTTCTTGCGTCTTGGTACCCGCGTCGACCCAGTTTCTTGCATGAGACACGGTTTCTTTGTTTTTCCTTCTCTCCCTTCCTTAATTCCTATGCCACATCAGATTTTTGCTTAGTTGACAGCGTAATTAATTCTATGGACACCAGCTGAGGTGGAGGGTTGAGACTGCCCTAACTAAAGTGACTCATAAACCCTTCTTGTCTGGATAACTCGGTCGCTTGCACAGGCACCGGAACAATAAATGTACTAGTAGAAGCGCGCGGAAATTGCATAGAAATTATATACACAAGCCATACAAAGTAATCCATCCATTCGGAATTATAAGGTTTATAATTTAAATGATCTTGTTTAGAAATATAAGACTTATATATAAATTTAATAAGATTTTACCTACTATATCGTTATTTATTCTCTCAACTATATGCATTTATTCATTACCACCACGCACAAAATATTATCTCGTCATCTTTCAAAACAATTAAGTAGGGCATATAAGTCATTTTCAGGTCATAGCTTTTTAAATTTACCTTAACCTTAATCTTTGTGCAAAGTCAAAATCGTCTTATATTTCTAAACGAAGGAAATAAGTTAATTGATGATTGTTTTAGAAACAAATGGATGGTACATGTAAATTTAATACATGTATTTCTCTTCCTTGACCTACGGAACAAATATATATCCAATGAAGTGCACCGAGGAATGGATTCCGAGGGCCGGGCCGGGCCGGACCGGACGGCCACATGCGATGCCACCGTGCGTCGAGCGAGTCTACCAAAACCGTGGGCCGTTAAAGGCTGCCGGTGCCGTGAGAATACATGTACCACGCTATAAAGACCGGTCGCTGTTTGTCAGGATTGCGATCCAAGCTATAAAGATCGAACCGTACGTAGAATCATGATTCTGCCAAAATTTGGAAAACGCATATATTTTATATGCAAAATATGCAGGTCTAAAACACAACATTTGGATTTTTAGATTATTTCTGTAAAGGTGCACTCAATCCCATTGCATTCACTTAAATTTAATTTGTGAACATTATTTAATTATTATTTTGTATTGTTCGACGAGATTTTGTGCGTGCTCAGATGGTAATATGCACAAATACGGATTTAAATATTTGTAGTTGCTAATTTCTATATATCCAAGATGCCAAGAGAATATATGCTCTGTACATACACAAATATATTTGCTACAGTTCGTATGCAGCGACCTCCACCAACACCCACAACAGGTAAGAAGAAAACTGTGTGGGGAAAAATATGGGGTGCAGATGGCTTTTCCTCACGAGGTTCGACTACACCAACGTTAAGTGCGGACACAACAAGTGGTGAGGAGTTAGTTGTCTATCTCAATAGTAATACTATCAACTACCAAGAGCAGCAGCAGGAGGATTTCAACATTTTGCAATGGTGGCATGAACAGAAGATAACATATCCGGTGCTTTTCATATTAATATAGGAAGTGTTAACAGTTCCTATCTTCGCGGTTTCTTTGGAGTCTGCTTCCAGTCTATCCGAAAAGAATAATCGAGGAGCGAAGAACAAATTTGAAGTATTGTTGGATGTTTTTAGCATCCGAACTGTTGCTGGTAGCCTCTATTTATATGCTTTTGTAGTCTATACTGTTTGTAGTTTCAGTAAGCATTCTTGAATATTGATTCTTTTAAATATATCTTGATTAAATTGATTAGTTTTTATAAACTGTCAACTATTAAATCTATTTTTAATGGTAAGGTTGTCACAAATCAATCTAATATATCTTGTCACTAGTGGCAATGAGTCATTTCTAAGGCAATCCAACATCTGAGAACACCTTAAAATAAAGTTGAGCTTGATTGCTAGCTAGTTGTATGCCTCTATTAATATTAACAGAAAGTCTACCAAACGGTATACCGTTGGGAATCACTTCCAACGGTATACACGGTTCATTAGGTTTCTTGGTGAGTTTGATACCGGGTTTCACGGGTAAGTTTCATGATGTCTCACGGATAAGTTTCATGGGTTTCATGAGGTTTCAAGTTTCATAAGGTTCGTGTTCATTAAAAAAGTTTAGCATTGTGTTGTCTGATGAAACCTTTGGTTGAAATTTATCTATGAGACTTTTTTAATGAAATACGAACCTTATGAAACTTGAAACCTCATGAAACCCATGAAACCTATCCGTGAAACATCATGAAACTTAGCCGTGAAACCTGGTACTGAAACTCACCCGCGAACCGAATGAACCATGCTATACCGTTGGAAGTGATTCCCAACGGTATAGCGTATGGTAGTTGCTCTCTAATATTAATTGTCATGCATATACTTAATTACCTGATTATAAGTATATTTACTTTGATATTGTCAAGTATTATATATAAAATAGAGTCTACAAATAAGACACACGACATGCATGGAAAAGATGTTGGATATACTGTGAAGGTGTCAATCTGTGAATATACTGTGAAATTGTTAATCTGTGAGTGTGAATATACTATGAAGATGATATCTAGGATTTATCTTTATCGGTTCCACGGTTAGAACCGATAAAGAGACGTGTAACTTCTATCGATCGGTTCCACGCTAAGAACCGATAGAGATTACAAGAACTTCTATATCGATTTTGATGGTGAAACTGATATAGATTTCTAATCATCTCTATCGGTTTATATCTCGAAACCGATAGAGATAATAGGTCTTCTAGGTCAGTTTTGACCTTACAACCGGTCGATATAGATAACGCTATATCTTTATCTGGTGAAAACTGACGTGATAGCAACTCCTCATCATCACTGTATAGGGATTTTGTATCGCCATCATGTACGAGTCAAGCCGGTAGAAAAACGTACGTGCAGCTCGTTGTAACTTGGACACCATACATAGTCAGATTCGAATTTAAATCTATTGAGTTGCATGCACCAGCCAGTTCACCCAAAAGTTTAAGCTGATGAGGAAAGGTGGGCAATTCACTTATACTTCAACACTCCCCTTCACATGCAAGCTCTCTCAGGTCTAGGACGTGAAATATAAGTGGGCTGCAATTATTTTTTAAAATTGCGTCAACCGGGTCTTGAACTTAAGACCACTTGGCTCTGATACCATATTGAGTTGCATGCACCAGTTAGTTCACCCAAAAAATCAAGCTAATGAGAAAAAGTAGACAATTCGCTTATACTTCAACAAAATCTTCTAATCCCTATCTACAAAAGAGTTCTTACGGCCAGTCTCTATCAGCACAAAGCTTCTCTCGGAACAGGCTGACGGCACCGTATCGTACGCACATCCCCACGGATACGCACAGATAGCCAGCACACATCCACACCAGGCAGACGCCGGCGCTAGGAAAGAAGGCAAGGCAACCCAAGCGAAGGGCAAGGAACAATTCAAAGTGAAGTCGATCGCAAAGCAAGAAGCTAGCTACGTAAGCGAGCCATCTGAAGACAGAACCAAATCGATGGTGTACTATTTTTTTTTTAGATAATGGAAGCATCGGGTAAAGACTAATGTGTTAGAAATTGATTTATAGAAGGTATCTCTTTTAATTTCAAAACATGCATGGTTTAGTATCACAATTCCTAGACAAGCGAAAGAAAGACAATTTATAAGGTGGAGTCTTTGCCACTCCTTGAATAATATGACATATAGCATGGAGATAGCATAGGATGGACATTGGCTAAACACATGTGTGTATTCGCGTATTTTCGCATGAAAATTTACGTGACTTGTGACTTTGAATTCAATTCACGTAGAGTGTCTCCTAGCACTTTGAATTCATTTGTTTTGCTGAATTTGCAGTTATCTCTCTATTAATTCTATTTAAATATGTTAATTCAATTTAAGTGTCATAATGATATCAGTTTTCAGTGAGTTAATTGATATAATGTAGTCAGTTACTTGTGAGTAACTGCCGCATTCAACTAACACAGCGTTGTCAGTTACTGATGCATGTGTATATAAACCCCTAGAGACATCTAGGCCAGATACACCGAATTCCTCCTCTTCTCTAGATTGTTGTACTATTGTGTTGAGCAGCTGAACCTCGCCGGTCTTACTCCTCGGCGTACACCATGAAGGAGGGTAAACGGTATTTTCAAGCTGTTGCCGCAAAGATCACTTGCACAGGACGCCAATAAGGTTTCTGGACAGCACATAAATGTGACCGCTTTGCTTCTTCATCGATGTCGACTACTTACGTGATACAGCGGTGGGCTGTACATACGTGCAAGAGTTGTTTTGGCCACGTTGGGTAAGTTGAGATAGATACTGAACTCTTTCCATGTTGGAAGTGGGTTGTATTCTATCTCTGTGATTTTGCTCAGTATAAATAGGGAGGTGTCCCTGTTTATAGCAGAGGTTGAGCGTTCAGGTATTAGGGTTTGTACTCTTGTGTTGGAGTACTTTAGACAATGAAATAAAAATCAATCTTCCAGAGAGCTACTTCTTGCGGCTGTGATTTGCTCTTGGCTTCGACATAGTTGATCGATCGCTTGAAGTCTTGTTCATCATAGCAGTCACGAAGTTCATCACGGAGTTTCGGTTCTTTGCAAAGGTATCATCTTGTAAAGGTAATATCTTTTGATCCGTAGATCCGATCGGATTGATTCTTCTTTTGTTCACTTCGGAATTGAGTCTAGTTTATACAGTTAAAATTTCAAATCAATCCAACGGTTAGATCTTTGGTAATTTGTGGTCGCCCAGATTGATGTCCTGCTCGCCCGATTGCTCGCGTGGTCGCCCGGTTTTAGTCATCTTGCGAAGGACATAACTTTAGATCCGTAGATCCGATTGACCTGATTCTTTTTGTGTTAGCTGCATAATTGAGTCTAGTTTCTACAGTTAAAATTTCACATCAATCCAACGGCTGGATCTTTGGAAATTTATATTTTAGTGGACGTGTATCGGTCTGCTCGCCCAGACTTGCGCGTGGTCGCCCAACTGTTCACGTGGTCGCCCAACCTGCTCGCCCAAGTGCCAAATTGCTCGCCCAAGTGCCCAACCTGCTCGCCCAAGTGTCCTACTGGTCGCCCAGGTGTCCAAACTGCTCGTCCAAGTGTCCTACTGGTCGCCTAGGTGCTCAAACTGGTCGCCCAGGTGCTCAAACCGGTCGCCCAGGTGTTCTACTGGTCGCCCAAGTGCTCTACTGGTCGCCCAGACTTCTAAACTGGTCTCTCAACTTCGTGAACCGGTCTTCAAGCAATTTGAGTTTGTATTGGGGTGTTTCAAAAAGGCGAAGAATAAGATTTTAGCTTCCGAGCAATCATTCACCCTCTCGATTGACGCCATCCGTTCCTACAAGTGGTATCGAGCGAGGTTGAGGTATGGCGTCGAAAAGTATGTTAATCGTCCTCCTATGCTTAATGATTCAAATTTTCCTTCTTGGAAAAGTCGCATGCAATCCTATATTGAAGCTCAAGGTAATGATGTTTGGCGCAAAGTTTCTATCGCATATGATGTTCTGATATAGTCACTAATGATAATAAAGACATTGATTTAAATGCTAAAGCTAAAAACTTGATTTTTCAAGGAATCTCGAAAAAGAATTTGATCGAGTTTCTCATTTACGTTCTGCACATTCAGTTTGGAAGACATTATGTGACTATCATGAAGGTTCAACTAAGATTAAGAAAGTGCATAAAAATATTTACCAAAAGGACTTTTCGATTTTATAATGAGACCGGTGAATCAATTGATGATCTTTACTCTCGATTTGAGAAAATCTTGTGCAATTTATGTGGTGTTGGAGTTAACAATTCAAGAGAGGAGAATGCTAGTAAGATTTTGAGATCTCGACTCTGAATGGCGCATGGTTGTTCTGCAATCAATCAAACTGTTGATTTGGATACATTGACCATGGATGATCTGTATTCTAGGTTGAAAACTTATGAGATGGATTCTTTATCACCTAGAGTGATAAAATCTCTACACATGCACTTGTTGCTAACCCTTGAAGACGTCTTTCGGATTACCATCTTCATCTCCTTATGCGCATTAGCTTCTTTTTCGGATGAACAGTTTGAGATGCTCCTCAAGAAGATCTTGTACTCATTTCTTCACGTTTGTCAAAGCACTCAACAATGTGAGGATGAGGAGGCGAGAGGTACTACTTGTGGTCTTTCAACTGCTTTGAGTGTGGTCTTCCGGGCATATCAAAGCAAATTGTCCCAAGTTGAAAAAGAAGGAAGAAAGGAACCAAAGACAACGACTCAAGACGCATACTACTCCTAGGCGTTCCAATTTTGAAAAGTCGCTAAGAAAGTCTTAGCTGTCTTGGAGGAGTGCGATCTTAGTGATGTGGACTTTGAGAGTGACAATGAGCCACGAGACAAGAAGGGAGATACTGATGATGACTTCACTGGCATGTGCTTTATGGCTAAAAGGGATAATGACAGTGATTCTGATTTTGATGAGGTAGGACCTTCTTATGATGAACTTGAATATGCTATGGTTAAATTAGCTTCTGAACTTAAAAAATCTAAGAAGGCTCTTAAAGAAAAAGATCTAGAAATTGATTGTTCCAATTCTGAAATTGCAAGGCTTAGATCTTTGATTCCTAATGATGATGCCTGTAAGTCATGTGCTTTAATTCACAATGAGCTTGTTTCACTTAGGAAAGAACATGCTTCTTTGATAAAGCAAGATAGGGAAAATGAGAAACAAATGAAAAATGCTAGTTGTTTAACCATTGATCTCGCATGATTCAACTTCTTGTTCAAAATGCTCCATCTTTGGAATTGAAGTTACATGATGCAAATGCTAGAGTTTCTCAAATGACGGATGCCTTGCTCACTCATGAAGTTCTTTCCTGTTCAAATTATCGAAAACAAAAAGGAATAGTGGACGCTCCCTGTAACAATTGTTTAACTCTGTCTAGAAAGGTTGATTACTTGGAAAAATCGTTAGAACGTTTCACTAAAGGAAAGAAAAACCTAAACATGATTTTGGATCAATCAAAAGTCAGCACTCATAACAAAGGTTTAGGTTTTAATTCTTATGCTCATCATAAAACACATGTTCCCACTGTTGTCAAAGCTCTTGAAAGTGGAAAGTTTGAAATTGCAAATGAGCCTAAGAAAACTGTCTTTAAATCTGCTGGAGTTTTATCTTCTACTGTGATGAATGCAAACGTTGCTTCTACTTCTAAAGTTAAACATTTTGTTAAGTACACTTGCACTCATTGTGGTAGAGATGGACATCTAGTAGATTTTTGCTTTAGGCTAGCTAAACAACAGAAGCAAAAAAAAGCTAAGGCTAGGTCTAATTTCATACAGGCACGCTTTACTCCTCATTATGTGCCTAAGGTGATGCGAACACCTTTTGTTGCTAGAAACACGAGAAACAAAGAAAGCGATTTTGTATACAAGTATACTCGTCTTTGCGTCTACTAGTCGTGTGTCTCGAGGTTGGATTCCTAAAAGCCTTTTATCTAACTTGATCTTGAGACATCGACATCCTCTTTGTGTAGGTTGTGAAAGAGAGGAAGGAGAACATATGGTTCATAGATTACGAATGTTCAAGACATATGATTGGTGACTCAAAATGGTTCTCCTCCTCACACAAAGTTACGTGATGAGGTCATCACTTTTGGCGACAATTCAAAGGAAGAATTCTTGGAAGAGGAATTGTGCGAGTCAATGAAAACTTTATTCTCAAGGATGTAGCTTTGGTAAGCAAGCTCAAATATAATCGCTCTCGGTTTCTCGCTTGCTTGATGAAGATCTTGAGGTAAGATTTGAGAAAAATTCTTGTCGATATTAGATGTTTCGAAAATCTAGTATGCAACATCACTCGCATTGGTCGCTTGTTTAAAGGTGATTTTTCATGTTCAACATCTGAAATGACATGTCTTGTATCTCATGTTTCAAAAGATCTAACTTTTGGCATCGTAGACTTGGTCATATTGGTTTTGATCACCTTTCACGCATAAGTAAATCAAACTTGCTCAGAGGTTTGCCTCGAATTAAAGTATGACAAAACAAGTAATTTGACTTGCTCTCCTGTCAACATGGAAAATGACTGCACCACCACATTTTCCTATTTCATTGTTATGACTAATGCTCCGTGTCGACTTCTACATATGGACACAGTTGGACCAAAGAAGAGTAAAATCTGCAGGAGGTAAGTGGTATGTTCTTGTGATTGTAGATGATTACTCGAGGTACTCTTGGGTATATTTCATGACTACCAAAGATGAAGCTTTTGAATTGTTTCAAGAGTTTGCATTAAGGTTGCTCAAGGAATTGCCTGAAGCACTTAAAGTAATTAGGAGTGATAATGGAGGAGAATTCAAGAACACTCTTTTTGCTTCTTTCTGTTCTGAACATGGAATTGAGCATCAATTTTCTTCTGCTCGAGTTCCTCAACAAAATGGTGTTGTTGAGAGGAAAAATCGCACACTAGTTGAGATGGCTAGGACAATGCTTGATGAATATTCTACTCCTAGGAAGTTTTGGGCTGAAGCTATTTCTACTGCTTGCTACATTTCAAATAGATTATTTTTAAGAGCAAAGCTTCATAGAACTTCTTATGAACTTGGTTTGGGACGTACTCAAGCATCTCCCATATGCGTGTTTTTGGTTGCAAATGTTTCATTCTCAAACATGGAAACCTTGATAAGTTTGAATCTAGATGCTCGGATGGATTGTTTCTTGGTTACGCTCTTCACACTCGTGGTTACCGTGTGCTGAATTTAGAAACTAACAAAATTGTTGAGACTTGTGAAGTCACTTTTGATGAGGCTAGTCACGGTACTAGACCCGAAATTTCAGAGACACAAGTTACTTGCAATTCGAAAGTATCTTTTGGAAGAAAGTGATAATGAAGATGAAGATGAAAGTGGTAATCAAGTTGGCAACTCGAGTCATCAATTCAACCACGGGAAGAAAATCAGAAGCATCTTGGAAATTCTTCCAACAAACACACATGGGTCTTGGATCTCAAGCAACTTCGAAATTTCAGCACCATTGCATATTCAACGAAGACATCCTCTGAGCAGATGATTGGTGATAGAGATGGACATCTAGTAGATTTTTGCTTTAGGCTAGCTAAACAACAGAAGCAAAAAAAGCTAAGGCTAGGTCTAATTTCATACAGGCACGCTTTACTCCTCATTATGTGCCTAAGGTGATGCGAACACCTTTTGTTGCTAGAAACACGAGAAACAGCAAAACTGATTTTGTATACAAGTATACTCGTGCTGCGTCTACTAGTCGTGTGTCTCAGTGCTGGATTCCTAAAAGCCTTTTATCTAACCCCAGTACTGAGACATCGACATCCTCTTTTGTGTAGGTTGTGAAAGAGAGGAAGGAGAACATATGGTTCATAGATTCTGAATGTTCAAGACATATGACTGGTGACTCAAAATGGTTCTCCTCCCTCACACAAAGTTCTGGTGATGAGGTCATCACTTTTGGCGACAATTCAAAGGGAAGAATTCTTGGAAGAGGAATTGTGCGAGTCAATGAAAACTTTATTCTCAAGGATGTAGCTTTGGTAAGCAAGCTCAAATATAATCTGCTCTCAGTTTCTCAGTTGCTTGATGAAGATCTTGAGGTAAGATTTCAGAAAAATTCTTGTCGTATATTAGATGTTTCGAAAATCTAGTATGCAACATCACTCGCATTGGTCGCTTGTTTAAAGGTGATTTTTCATGTTCAACATCTGAAATGACATGTCTTGTATCTCATGTTTCAAAAGATCTAACTTTTGGCATCGTAGACTTGGTCATATTGGTTTTGATCACCTTTCACGCATAAGTAAATCAAACTTGCTCAGAGGTTTGCCGAATTAAAGTATGACAAAACAAGTAATTTGACTTGCTCTCCTGTCAACATGGAAAAATGATGCACCACCACATTTTCCTATTTCTTGTTATGACTAATGCTCCGGTCGACTTCTACATATGGACACGTTGGACCAAGAAGAGTAAAATCTGCAGGAGGTAAGTGGTATGTTCTTGTGATTGTAGATGATTACTCGAGGTACTCTTGGGTATATTTCATGACTACCAAAGATGAAGCTTTTGAATTGTTTCAAGAGTTTGCATTAAGGTTGCTCAAGGAATTGCCTGAAGCACTTAAAGTAATTAGGAGTGATAATGGAGGAGAATTCAAGAACACTCTTTTTGCTTCTTTCTGTTCTGAACATGGAATTGAGCATCAATTTTCTTCTGCTCGAGTTCCTCAACAAAATGGTGTTGTTGAGAGGAAAAATCGCACACTAGTTGAGATGGCTAGGACAATGCTTGATGAATATTCTACTCCTAGGAAGTTTTGGATGAAGCTATTTCTCTGCTTGCTACATTTCAAATAGATTATTTTAAGAGCAAAGCTTCATAGAACTTCTTATGAACTTCGGTTTGGACGTACTCAAGCATCTCCCATATCGTGTTTTTGGTTGCAAATGTTTCATTCTCAAACATGGAAACCTTGATAAGTTTGAATCTAGATGCTCGGATGGATTGTTTCTTGGTTACGCTCTTCACACTCGTGGTTACCGTGTGCTGAATTTAGAAACTAACAAAATTGTTGAGACTTGTGAAGTCACTTTTGATGAGGCTAGTCCGGTACTAGACCGAAATTTCAGAGACACAAGTTACTTGCAATTCGAAAGTATCTTTTGGAAGAAAGTGATAATGAAGATGAAGATGAAAGTGGTAATCAAGTTGGCAACTCGAGTCACTAATTCAACCACAGGAAGAAAATCAGAAGCATCTTGGAAATTCTTCCAACAAACACACATGGTATTGGATCTCAAGCAACTTCGAAATTTCAGCACCATTGCATATTCAACGAAGACATCCTCGAGCTAAGATGATTGGTGAGTTAAATGTGCGTGTGCTTCAAACAGTACAATACTAATGCCTCATATGCTCATCTGCTTTTGTTGCATCTTTTGAACCCCAAGATGTAAGTCACGCTTTATCGATGAGTCTTGGATTAATGCCATGCATGAGGAACTTGAGAATTTTGCGCAATAAGGTTTGGGTTTTAGTTCCACCTCCTTTAGGTCGAATATCATTGGAACTAAATGGGTTTTTAAGAATAAACAAAGTCAAGATGGGGTTGTTGTTAGAAACAAAGCTAGATTGGTTGCTCAAGGTTTTACTCAAATTGAAGGGCTTGATTTTGATGAAACTTTTGCACTGTTGCTAGACTTGAAGCCATTAGAATTTTGTTGGCCTTTTCTGCATCTAAAGGTTTTAGATTGTATCAAATGGACGCCAAAAGTGCTTTTCTAAATGGTTTTATTTCAAGAAGTTTATGTCAAACAACCTCCTGGATTTGAAAATTCAAATTCCCGACCATGTTTTTAAGTTGTCCAAAGCTTTATATGGTTTAAAACAAGCTCCTCGGGCTTGGTATGATAGGCTTAAATCATATTTGCTGGAAAATGATTTTGAAATGGGCAAAGTTGATAAAACCTTGTTTTCTCTCAAGCATGGCAATGATCATTACTTGTTCGATTTATGTGGATGATATCATTTTGGTGGTACTTCTCATGCTCTGTTGCCAAGTTTTGAGACACTATGAGCAGGAATTTGAGATGAGTATGATGGGTGAGCTCACATACTTTCGGGTTTACAAGTCAAGCAAACAAGGCAAGGTATCTTTGTTCACCAAACGAAGTACACAAAAGATCTCCTTCGACGCTTTTGAGATGGAATCATGCAAACCAATTTCCACACCTATTGGCACAACAACTACTTTGGATCCGGATGAAGAAGGAGAACCGGTTAACCAAAAGGAGTATCGAAGCATGATTGGATCGCTTCTTTATCTCACTGCTTCAAGACCAGACATACACTTTGCGGTATGTTTATGTGCTCGTTTTCAAGCTTCCCCACGTGCTTCTCATCGACAAGCGGTAAACGAATTCTTCGCTATTTACAATCCACTTTAGAGTTTGGCTTATGGTACTCCTCATCATCATGTTTATCACTTAGAGCCTTCTCGATGCTGATTTTGGGTTGTAGAATTAACAGGAAAAGTACCTCTGGAACATGTCATTTTATTGGTACATCTTTAGTTGCTTGGTCATCTAGAAAACAAGTTTCTGTTGCTCTCTCAACTGCTGAATCTGAATATGTTGCTGCTGCCGCATGTTGTGCTCAAGTGCTTTGGATGATATCAACTTTAAAGGATTTTGGATTAATTATAGATAGTGTTCCACTTTTCTGTGATAACACTAGTGCTATTAATATTGCTAAAAATCCAGTGCAACATTCTCGAACAAAGCATATTGATATTCGTTATCATTTTCTTGAGATCATGTGGAAAAGGAGATGTTGTGTTGCATTTTGTTGATTCGAGTTGCAAATTCTGATATTTTCACAAAACCACTTGATGCTTCTCGATTTGCCTTTTTGAGGGAGAGTAGGCGTTGCATCCCATGAGCTTGTTTTGAGGGGAGTTTTATGCCAAGTCTGTTACTTAATGAGCTTACTTTATCATATTTCTTTATATATTATGTAATTGAGCTTATATATGATAATCTAAATTGCTTTACTTGAACTAAAAGTGACATTGCGGAATTCCTTGGTTTGACTGTCTATAGCTAATACCTTGTGATATCTTGCCTCTATGGGCTTGATAATGAATCGTCTTAACAAATTTGGGCTATGAAGCATGTGTATTTTCAGCTTTACTCCTTCATAGACTATTTAATCACTTTGCATGTTTACAATAAAAGAAAAGGGAATAAGAAAAAAAAAGGGGCTCAAATCTGCAAGAAGCTTGTCAAAATTATCAAATTGTGCAAAAGCTTCAAGATGAATGCTTCGAGCATGCCATTCCCTAAAAAATAAGATGTATGCTACAAGCATGCCATTCCCTAAAAGATAAGACGTATGCTTCAAGCATGCCATTCATTGAAAATAAAAGAAGTATGCTTCAAGCATGCCACATGCAGTTTATTGTTATCAAGATTATTTTAGTCTACTAGACTGGAGTTGAAACTACTTGCTTGCCCTGAGTAGTTAGTTGCTTCATTTTTTGGCCTAGTGTTTTCTGTCAAGATTTTGCTTAGTACTTGGCTATAGTTGTTTAAATTGAGGTTGAGATGCATGTCACTCCCTAACTTGTTAAATAATCTTAAGTTCATGTATTATGCTTATTATGTGATCTATAAGGTTATATGATCAATTAAGCTCATTGGTTCTTGACTTGGCACTCATTTGTTTTTCCTTCTTGAAATCATTGTCAAAGGGAGAAAAAGCTTACATTGGGAGAAGTAAAATGTTTTCTTGACAAAGGAGAACTTTTTGAGTCAAAGGGAGAAAATTTTGTGCATATTCGCTTCCTTTTAGGGAGATTTTTCACTCTGTTTTTGGTCACTTTGCTTTCGTTTTAAAATGAAATTTCTTAAAACTTTTCTTGTGAAGAGAATGCCGATGTTCGTTCTAAAGCGGTGTTGCCAATGTTTTCATCAAGGGAGATTGTGAAATCATGTGATGAAAAATTGGTTTAGGAAAGAAATTGGCATTGCAAAGTGTTTTTGGTTATAGCATACGTTATTTACGATACATCTCGCTTGATGCAATGCACTCGTGTGAGTGGTTGCATGAATTGACTTTGAGTCAAGTCGTGGACTTGTGCTCGGCACGTTTTGTGTTACTTCATGTGCGGTGTTGCTCGAGGCTAACGTGGTCGATGACGGACCGAACTAGGTTCATGGAGGAACCGAGGTTCGAGACTAGGTTCGGGAGGAATCGAGGTTCGGTGGTCGAGGATGTCATGCGGACGTTCGGCTAGAGAACATGCACATGAAGGTGGTTAGTCACGTATGCAGCAGTGGATGTCATGCGGCAAGGTTTTGGTTAGTCACGTAATTACAGCAGTGGGCTGTACATACGCGCAAGAGTTGTTTTTGGCCACGTTGGGCCAAGTTGAGATAGATACTGAACTCTTTCCATGTTGGAAGTGGAGTTGTATTCTATCTCTGATTTTGCTTCGTATAAATAGGGGAGGTGTCCCTGCTTATAGCGAGATTGAGCGTCAGTATTAGGGTTTGTACTCTTGTGTTGGAGTACTTTCTACTTCCACGACCGTGACTATGCTGCTCCCTGTTCTTCGTCAAGCCCAATTATAAATCGTTCGTATAATCGATCGACTCTGTTAATTTACAATACTTGAGCATATTTTGAAGTGCAATATGCTAGCTGTTGTTTTATATACAGCTCTAGTCTTTTGTTATATTTATCTCAAAATAAAATTTAAAATAAAAATATTGCACATATTTCTAACATAATGCTCATCGAATCTCTCTCTCATCCAGCATGCCTGCCCATGGATGACGACCACGCCGGGAATGACTGCCACGGTGGGGACGCCAACAACGTCCGGTCGCATGCATCGTCAAGGCCGCCGCACCACGGCCTAAAGCCGATCGAGCAGCTGCAGCCGCGTCGTCGAGGTCACTGTCACACTGCCCAAGGCCACGTGGCCGAGCTGCCGAAGCCGCCATCGACGTCACGTACGCTTGATAGCTAAACGCCAATGAATAATATGTGCATGCAAAATGCATGTATGCATTAATAATAACTTCTTCGTCAACCATGCATCCACAGGAATTAAGATGGAGAGCCCACGAAGATAAGAGTCGCCGTGGCCACGTACACGCTGCGGAGATCATCACCGAGATGCCGCGTCCGTCACTCAGGAAGCTGTCGTGCCACCGGACCTCTTGGCGCGAGGATCAGGACAAGCGCATGTGGAGCACCGCCCATGCCGTTCGACCCCGGGTGCGTCACCTGCAACGCGGTGCACCCGGACCGCCGGACGAACCGTCTTCGTGTCCGTGCTGCGCCGGCACGACACCTGGATGGAAAACGGCACCTTCTCCTTGGACGCGAAGCGCGACGGCGTGTCGCGCCGCCGGAGCCGCATGGGGCCGCCGGGGTGGAAGGTCGGGAAGGAGACTCTGCTCCACGAGGCCGACCCGGACAGGCGACCGGGCGCCGCGCTCGCGTAGTGCAGCGCGCGGTGCGCGAGGGGGTGAAGGCGAGGCGCTGCTTGGGTGACGGCGACGAGTGCGTGCTCCATGTCACCACGTTCGTCGTCAGGTACGACAAGCACGGGGACCTGACGACCACGCCTCGCCGCGTCTCCCGCGACTACGCCGCCGTGCCCAGGCACGATGAGTTTTCCATGTGCAGGCGTTCTTCGTGTATCTCCTGAACTCAAATTATTCATGGAACTGTTCGATTGCAGCAAAGTAATAATATAGGGGGAAAATAAATAAATAAAATGGGACGTGCAAAAATCTTTCCCTTGGCAACCAACTTCTAACGGCGAATGGAATTATTAAAGGAAAGCTTCTTATATCCTGATCGTCTCCTCTCCTCGCAGGGAGAGGAAGAGGGCATTGGCACCGCCAGCTCTGTATCCGATAGGTTGAACTAAGCGATTTGATGGATACTTGCAGTCAAAGCGCGCGCCAGACAGCTGCATAACTTGGGGGTGCAGCTAGCGAGCTAAGCTAGCTATGATACAAATGCAGTTGTCGTGTCATCTCGCTATCGGTTACCTACTGTCGTGAGTTGTCAATGCATAGGAATGCTTCCAAGACTGGTACTAATAGCACTACTAATCCATCAAATGACAGATTGGCACAGAGATTTCTTTGTTCGATCGATGCATGAAAACTATACAGTGTGTTCTGAGCTGCATCTGCTCTGCAGCGCAGGAAGCTTCCTCCATTCCAATCCGCCCAATCGTGCCTCGCAACTCTGTTCCCCTCGAGTCCTCTGCTCTAATTGATTAACGAACCGCGCGTACTCTGACTGACCTGTTGCATGATTTCGCAGACAGAGTAGTATTCAATTACAAGGAATTGGATCCCGAATATATCCATCCTGATGGCCATTAGCTAGCCAACTGCGCGCAATGCCCTAACGATCACCAATTCCTCATCCTACCTAATTGACGCGTTCACGATTAAACAAATGCGGTTGCCTTTCTTCTTCACTTCCTGAGATTCTGGGCTTTCCAGTTCCGAGTGTTTCAACCTTCTGCAGCTTTGTTTACAGAGAGGATGTGCATTGTCCCTTTATCTTGTGGCTGTGGGCTCCCAGTCCCCAGGGGACACAGGATGATTATACTACTCCACCAGGATACTTTAGTAATTAACTTGGACGGTTCAATTGCTATCTAAGCATGCACGAGTAACATGGAAAAAGCCTTTTCTGTCGATCCTAACATTAGACAGGAAATGCATGCAGGCCTGTAAAGTGCAAGCACATCACCGGTACCACTTTATTAATCTCTTCTTTAGGATGTTAACTAACGGAGGAAAATCCAATGAGACCAGTGTGACGGACCGCCTTTTTCAGGGTTGCGTTTAAATACCTTAACAACTATCTAGAAATTTAGTTGTTGGTAACCAAGTGTACATTGCCAGATATAAGAATGAAAGCGAATATTTTATAGAGAATTTAAGGGCCTAACGGCCAGAGTTTTACAAAAGGTGCGACTTGCACCAGATACATTACAAAACACCCACAGAAAGCCTGAGCAGATAGATCAAAGCCTTAAAACCAAACTTCTTCGCCATCTACGATCTCCTAAAAATCGCCGGCTTCATTGAACTCTAAAGGGGGAGGAGGCAAGGGTGAGTACACAACAGTACTCAACAAACCACACGGAAATGCTGAATACTACAAACAGGGATAAATAAGAGTTGGCACATATTTTAAGTATTGTGGATGCAAGTTATTAAATACCAGTTTTATTTTACATTTGAAACACAAACCAAAGACCAGATAATACCATGGGGTTATTTGCAAAGTTTAAATTTACGACAAGCTCTGTTTTTGAAAACTACTTGAGCGCGGTTACAGAAATCACCCTAGATTAACTCAGCTTCATTAACCGGAAGCACGACGTATTCGAATACCATCGATAACACTCTGCATAGGTGCTCCGCTTTACCCACAAGATATCTTTGGCCGTCAGTGCCACGCGATTACATGCAACTTAAATGCATGTGAGCGGACCGAGATGATCATAGCCTTTTATTGGACTTTCCTTCTTTAGCCCCTACCCAATAGGTTACGAGGATCCACATTCTTCAGGACCCACTGGCCAAAGTGGGAGACGTGATCTTATCGTTGTGGATACCTACTATTGTGAGAACCGGCGAATGGCCGCCGCATTCCCGTTCCACCCCAGTCGCTTTGCGATCCATTCTCTCACCAGAATAGTAGCTACATCCTATAGGTATTCCAAAGGGAAGCACAATGTACTGAGCTATATTGGAACAGGTCAATAGGGCTAACCGGCTCAACTTGTGATTGAGCGGGAACTGAATTATTTACTTTGCCCAAGGTATCGATCTTTAAGTGCCTGAGACTCAGCCAATTACATACCTCAAGCCATGGTACCCACCGTACCAACCACCAAACCACATCCTGACTTTGTCATCGGTTGGGGGTCAGACCAGCATCCACCTCCCGTGGACAGCCCAATACTATCCCTCTAACCGTGGCAGTTTTTGAAAATCACCCAAGCCATCTCTCAGAGATTTTAAGTAATTGAGCTGAAGGTGAAATTATATTAACTGCTAATCTATGATGGTTCAATATTTTATAGCCTAGGGTTAAAAAAAGGGATTAAGACGTAACAACGGGTTGAGCATTGGATTATAACTAATCATGTCATTTTAAACTATCTCCTTTTTAGTTTTCTAAAATACCAGAAATAATGCAGTATGAAAAATATACATATATTGTAGTGGAATTGGGTTCAAAATGTTCAAGGGTGTGGCTTGCCTTGCAGGGTCGAGGGTTCTCCTAGCTTGAAGTAGCTATAGTCGTGGCCGGTTCCGAACGGCTCTTTCTTCTGGCACGGCTCCAATAACTGCTCTTACTCCGAGAACTGTTCTAGGGGCTATTTCAACGTCGGATCTAACGCAAGAAAACAAAACCAGTAAATAAACGAATAAAAACATCCAAAAAAGAGAAAACGGAATTTGAATCGGAGAGAGAATGGCCAAAAATGGGTTGGAAGGGCATTTTAGGAATTTTGGAAATTTTGGGGACTGGACTCGGCAGAATGAAGATCATTTTTGGACTCAGCGGCTTGAACTGGTCAAGAATATGTATTTTTAGGTATTTTTGGATTTTTAGGATTTTTCTGTAATTTTTGGGATTTTTTCTAAATTTTTAATTGATTTTTCGGATTTTAAATAAAATTAAATCCGAAAATAAAAAATAAATTCAAAAATTATTTTAATAATGGGTCGCACAATAAACCGCGAATTATTTATGCTTGACCCAAGCTTGGCAAGACATGAGTACACGACCCATTGCTACTAAAGCGCTATACCACGCCGGAAAGCAGCCTGGCCAGGCACGAGACACCGACAAGGAGGGCCCCGCGGGCAGAGAGAGAAGGCGAGGGCTGACAGCCGGGGACCACGGGCCAGAGAGAGAGCGGGAGAGGGGTGGCGACGCAGCGGTTGGGAGGGAGGAAGAAAGGAGGAGAACGGCGTGGGAAGGTCGCCAGAGAGGAAGAGGAGAGCGTGGGGGAGCAGAGGGAAGCTTATCGGCTCGGGACAGGGAAGAATGGAGGGGGGTATTTATACGCGAGGGGAGGAAAGAGGAGAGGCGATGGTGGCGGGCGGGTGGCGCAGACGGCGCACATATGGAATGGTGGATGGTGGAGAGGCAAAGGCGTATTGTAGTGCAATGAGCGACATGCTGGCGATGAGCGAAAACGGCGCTGGAGGCAAAGGAGGAGGAGGCTGTCGGCGCTAGGTTGGGCCAAGAAAACAGAGGTGGGCCGGGGGCACGGGATTGGGCCGAGAGAGGAAGGTGGGCCGGGCCCAAGATGGAAAATGGGGGCATTTCAATTAGGTCTATCCCTTCATAAAGTTGGACTCCTCCCAATATGCCTCCGTTGTTAGGTCTAGCACGTCAAAATAACTGAAGACATAATTTAACGTGAAAAACCCCTTATAGGAAAAAAACCACCGGAAACAATCTACTTATATAGCCAAAAGAGTTCTAGTTATAGAAGACTTGGACTAATAACCTATTTCGAGATATTGAGTTATCTCCGACAAACCTCTCCTTAACTCAAAATTTATAATGAAATTGTTTCCAAAATACCCTGAAGGGTAATTAAGCATCTTGAATACAAATGCGTTAAAAGTCCAAATGATTAATGAACAAAGAAGACTGGAACAATCAATTCAAATATTCGTAGTGCAAAAAACCATAAATGATATAAAAGACTGAAACAGTCTTATATAAATGCTTCTCGTGAAGCAAGATTGAGCAAACCACAAGCAGGTTGAGAGAAAGACTGGAATAGTCAATCCAAACACATAGCTGTCAACAAATTAGACAAAAAAATCCGGATCTTTAATGAAATATAAGGCTAGTAAAGTATGAGTCTGTGCAATTGACCTCCTGAAACAAATCGCTTAATTATCAAATGACATAAGCTAAGAAATCACCTATAGTGCTGGGTAGATAACAAAGAATACATAACATAGATTTTTAACACGCTCCACGGAACATAAAATTCAGTAAACTGCCTACGAAAAATCTATAACATGGTTGAAACTGCTTAAAAAATATCAATATGAAGAAATTTTTTCATACAATCAATGGAGTATAAATTATAGTAGACCCCTCATATCGAATGAAGACAACAAAACAATGTTGTAATGGATAGAAATAAACTCCTTCTTGCACTTTAAACTTTCATCTCAAACTGACATTAGAGCAAAACATGCACTAAAAAACTCTAAAGAGTATAATGCTACCAACAAAGTGTCATCAAATTCCAAATACAATTGTCTTCTCGACTGATATTATTTTTTCACAAAGTAGATGATGAAACGCTGAAAGAAACCAATGATTGCAGGATGAGAGCCTCAGGGTGACATTAGCGTGGAGACTCACGGGCGATAGTAGATTGGAACAAGTATCTCGTGGGGCAGCGGCTTGGATCAAAACCCTAGTGCTCTGATACCACTTGTTAGGGTTAGTACGGCAAAATAACTAGAGACAATTTAACTTGAAAAAATTCTTGCGGAAAAAACTTTGAGAAATAATCCACTATATTGGTTCTAGGATTACAAGCAGATGGGGTTGACTTATATAGCCAAAAGAATCCTAATTGTAAAAGATTTGGACTAATAATCTATTTAAATAAAACCAAAAGATATAATAAGTTGAGATATTGAATTATCTTCTACATCTGCCAATCTCAAAGCAACTCTAGTCTTTCCTTTTCTCCACCAAAGCTGCCTCTTTCCCAATTCCCATCTCTACGATCGATGAGGGCTGCACCAAGCATGTTGAATAGCCATGGCCACGTCCGTCGTGGGTGTAGGGTCGAGGATGCGCCTAGAGGGGGGGGTGAATAGGCGTTTTACAAAATTCGATCGCTCACTAAACAATTCGCTCTAATCAACCCCTATGTCAAAACCTAATCAAATATATATGCGGAAGCGATAAATAGGTTTTGACAATTAAAGCCTAAATCAACTAGGCTCACTATGTGCACTATCTAAATTATGTCTCTACACAAGAATTGCTAAATCGATCAACTAAGTAATACTAGCAATTCTAATTCAAGCAATTGATAAATATTCAATAATGTAAAGTGCTTGAATATAAATGAGACAAGAGACAACCGATATTTTTCCGTGGTGTTCGGAGACTTGCGGCCTCCCTAGTCCACGTTGAGGCAAGCCCACACTTGGACCGGCCCGCCGAGCACCGCCTCTTTCCACTAGTCGTGGTTTTTCACGCTCGTAGCGTAGGCTCAACTGAACCTTCACAAACTTTGCAGGGGCTTCTCACAATCCTTGAGAGCTCCGCAAGACGCCGCCACGCTGCCTAGGAGTCGGCAACCTCCAAGAGTAACAAGCCGCTCCTCCGCTTGAACCTCACCGGGCACAACAAATGCGCTCCTCGGTGATCACCAAGTGCAACACATGCACAAGGCCTCCCTCAAGTGCAACACATGCACAAGAGGCTCTCAATCCTCTTCCTAATTGCAACACATGCAATTAGGGCTCACTCTTAGCTCAAGAAGCAAATGGAAGAGGGCAACACATGCACACAACTCCCACACACTCACAATAACTCCAGCAACCTGCCCCAACACCCCAAGGCCTCCTTTTATAGCCTCCAAGCCAAAACTAGCCGTTGGGGGTCGAAATGGGCGTAACTCCGTAATCTGGTGCTACAGCCCTACTAGAACCCAGTAGCACTGGCCTCTGACGGGCCAACGGCTACAAAACTAGCCGTTATCAGAAATCTGTAGCACTGCCAACTAGGAGCGGTGCTACAGCCACCCAGTAGCACTGGCCCTAAGCCCAGAGCACCGGACCACCGCAAACCTCAAAACACACCCCTCTGGAAATATCACCCTGCCGAGGGCGGTGTTACTAGCTCACCCGTAGCACCTGAGGTTACCACCACCGTAGCAAGCCTCACAGACAAAACAAAAGCACCCCTCTGGAATTTTCACACGGCCAGAGGGCGTATATCTGCAGACCTCCCGAGTCTGGCTCTACCTGCAGTACTAGGCCTCATTTGAGAAAACAGATTTATTTCGAAAAACATTTCTCCAAAACCAAAACCCATTCTTTGAGCCTCTAGATGATCAACACATGATCATAGACACATGCAAAACGATTTGCACCAAATTAACCCATGCTCAAAGAATTTCAACCAAATTGCAAAAACACATTTTGCAACCAACTCAAGATCTATTCGCAAAAGCGTATTAAGCAAATCAAACTCGAGTTTATGAGATTAATTCCCTAGCCATGTGAAGGTCAACACAAGACCGGTCAACTTGCCAACACCGTTGCAAGCCCCACTCACATGCTCTCGAATTCGGACTCATAAACCTCAGTTTATTCGCACAACAAACTTGCAAATAACGCAATAAACACATTTCATGCTTGAGCACTACTCTTTGCAACACATGCAAAAGTCTAGCTCCAAGCAACATCAAATTAAGAATTAAGGTGCATGAACTCTCTAATTGTAACACATGCAATTCTCTAGTCCCATGCAACACCAAATCGACTTCACACCAAAACAAAACATCAACTAAACCAAATCGCACGTATGAGCTCTTTACTCGCAACACATGCAAGCCTCTAGCTCCAATCAAACACACAAACATCAAATCATGCTTGAGCTCTCTCCTTTTGCAACACATGCAAAACTTAGCTCCAAGCAACCACACGGGTCTTATAAAGATAGTTTTGCGAACCAAAACCGTGAAGCTTCAACTAATGCACATATGCAAAAGGTGAACTCCACATAAAAGCCAACGATTAGCTTATCCTATTTGCAACATATGCAAATCAAAGCATAATGCGAAATCCAAATGCATATACTCTTTCATCTTTGCAACACATGCAAATCGAGCATAATGCAAAACAACCAAGCATAGGCTTAACACTTTTGCAACACATGCCAAATGGTTAACCCATATGCAAAAACCAAATCAAATAAGATTTGAGCTTGAGTGAACGCGATTGAGATCACCAACACATGATGAAGCTCAAGCTAGGAACGACCCTCTTAATAGTATGCGGCGATAAAAACTTAGACTCAAAGACTACAAAGTCCTTAGCCTATCTAATTATACCTTCTTCACAAGACGCAAGCAATCCCTTTGGGGTCTTTATGATCATCACTTTGATACTCCCGGGATCTCTACTCGACTCCTCTTCGGGATCCATTCTTGACGCCCATCAACTCATGATGCCGTCCTTGTCCCGTTCTCATCATCTCATCCATCTTTGGACCTAGCTCAATCACAACTCATACAAATAGTTAGTCCAAGATGCATGGTTGTCTCAATTATCTCTTGCACTCCATTAACACATAATGGATGCCTTTAGATCAATTGAGCACAACCTAAATCAATAGAAATGATTTAATTGTGTCTTAAGTACAATAATGCAACTTATGCTTTATTATACTTAAGAGCTATTCATTTGTCCTTAACTAATCACGGAACACCATCAACACATGATGAAATATTCTTTAATGATTAACAAGACAAATGAACTCAATTTAAATTTTCATTTAAATTGATATGAGTATATATTAACTACACAAGTTTTCATATACTCATGTTGATGGAAAGTAGTGATCCATTATATGTAAGTTGTATGGAAATGATCATTACTCTAAATCATCAACTATAGAATAAACTCCACATGTATATGTGCATAAGTATGATTGACTTGGATATAATATGCACATATTCAATTTGATTGCATTGGAGCATATCCTATAATTCCACGAGTATACTATAACTAGGCAATTCAAATATATACTCAAGGATTTAGTTTCTTTGTCTTGATCCTTATATGTGTTAATAAAGAATAGATCAATACAATGAAACTATCAAGTTAAACCACGAACTCCCCCTAAGTGTGTGCATCCATGTAATATATGGATTGGGAAACATGATGCACATTTTGTGGTTAATATAACGGGGACATTCATATTTTAGCTTGACTCCAAAGTATGCAACTAATACTAAAATGAATATGCAAACATACCTTGGGTTTTCCATTTTTCAATGCGATGAGACTAATCAAAGATATTCTAAATAAACAAGTTAGTCTCGATATAAGATTTGTCATTAATAACAAAATCACATTAATGGATAATCTCAATATTAGATTTGTCATTAACACCAAAACCATAACTAATGAAGGTTGAACTTACAGTGGGCTGCAATGTTGCAGCTAGGTCGCCATCATCAGAGAGGCCATCGTCTAGCAACAGCCACCGTCCACTGGCCGCACGCTCGTCCTACAGCCAGAGAGATATCCTGGAGGCGACCATGACCCACGAATGGGTCACCTAGAAGACAAAAACGACATCGATGCCGCTACCCAGGACCAATGGTGAGGGACACGGCCTGTTGCACTAGATCCCCTTCTCTCTTGTCCTTTCCAACATTCTGTTGGAGTGACGGCGAGGGCGTCTATTCTAGGATGGCCAGCGACTAGGATGGGGTTGGAAATGGCTTTAAGGAAGAAGAAAGACTCTAGAGTTGCTTTGAGATTGGTGGAACGTGATAAAGGCCTCTTTCAGAATAGTTTCTGATTGTGCAGATTATGAATTATAGTCAGTTGTTTAGAAAAGCGGTTACTTGAAGAATCTGTTGGCTGGAGAATCTGGTCGTTCGGCAATCTTGATTATATGTGCTGATTGTTGATCGGTGTCGGTGATAGGAGAGCGGACGATGGCAGCGAAGGGGCCTCAGGCCGGCGGTGACTCTTGAGGAGGCGTAATCCGCAGAATCTCAGTCAAAATACACAGAATCGAATGGGTGATAATTTCTGATTCTGTGTATAAATTAGTTTCTGATTGTGAGAGAAACTGTCTAGAATCCTCTTTAGCCCTGTTCGGGATAGTTTTAGATTAAAAGAAAAGAGGATTATGTGTCGAACTGAAGGATTCTTGGCAGCTTCTCTCACAATCAGAAATTGATTTGAACATAAAATTAGAAACTGTCATCCGGCCGATTCTAATTTAGATTCTACGGGTTTTACCTCCCCACAAGTCGTTGCAAGCCCAAAAGCTTCACCCTTCGCTCGTCCGTCGTCGACGTTGATCAACAATCAATACAGACAATCAAGATTATTGAATGACTAAATTCTCCAACTAATACACTCTTCGGATAGCCGTTTTTTTAGATAGCTGGTTATAATCTAAAATCTGCATAATAAAGGCTTATTTGTTTTAGTTTTTGATTTTGGATTCTGGTCCCAAAAGCATAATAAAAAACAAACGATTCGATTCTAGAATCCGATTATCACAATTCAGCCCATTCATATATATTAGAATCCATAATCTACTTCATATATACTTTTAGATTTTAGTTTTTAGAGAATGAGGCTCTTTATAACCCTAATTCGGAATCAGTTTTTTTTTAAGAGAATTGAAAACCTCAAACAAAACTCGAAGAAGCTACCAATCGTATTTGCGGTGAGCACCCTGCGATGTACCCAAATCCCACTTGTCTCCTCGCCTCGCCAGCTAATTATAAGTCGTCCTCGGTTGCTCGTCTCCTCTCCTCCTCCCACCACAAGACTCCCCAATTCGCGGCCTCCCCATTGCT
Source organism: Guadua angustifolia (assembly GCA_036346375.1). Lineage (NCBI taxonomy): Eukaryota > Viridiplantae > Streptophyta > Magnoliopsida > Poales > Poaceae > Guadua > Guadua angustifolia. The sequence goes on along the minus strand of CM070521.1, from coordinate 673,184 downwards.
CCGATTTCCGCCGGCCACGCAATCTCAGATCCGAATCCGAGCCAGCCTCGCCGTTGCCTCCGTCCTGAGATTTTCCACGCGAGAAATGGTGGCCTCTAGCTGGGTTCTTGGTAGGTAGGTGGTAGGTAGGTACGACTGAGGCAAGCGGCGGTGATGGCCAGCGCCGCGAGGGAGAGGCGGCTGACGCCGGCGCTGCCCCTGGCCACGCTGATCGGGCGCGAACTCCGCGCCGGAGGCTCCGAGCGCCCGGCCCTGCGCTACGGCCACGCCGGCTTCGCCAAGCGCGGCGAGGACTACTTCCTCGTCAAGCCCGACTGCCTCCGCGTCCCCGGCGACCCCTCCACAACCTTCTCCGTCTTCGCTGTATGCCCTCTCCTCAGTCTTCTCCGTCGTTAATTTGTTGATTTGGTGATGTGATGGGTTCTTGATTCGCTGGATCTGCGGTTGTTTCGGTAGGTGTTCGATGGGCACAATGGGGTGTCAGCGGCGGTGTTCAGCAAGGAGCATTTGCTGGAGCAAGTGATGAGCGCGCTGCCGCCGAACATCGGCCGCGAGGACTGGCTGCAGGAGCTACCCCGCGCCCTCGTCGCCGGCTTTGTGAAGACCGACATCGATTTCCAGCGCAAGGGTGAGGCGGATCGTATGCAATGGCGATTTCAGAGCACGCCTATTGAGCTTGCAGCTAAACATCAACTGGCTATATTAACTCAGGAGAGGTGTCGGGGACGACGGCAACGCTGGTGGTCGTTGATGGGTGCACGGTCACGGTGGCGTCGGTGGGGGATTCCCGGTGCATCCTGGACACGCAGGGCAGCGAGGTGCAGCTTTTGACCGTGGACCACCGGCTGGAGGAGAATGCCGAGGAGCGGGAGCGTGTCACAGCGAGCGGTGGGGAGGTCGCCCGGCTGAATCTCTTCGGTGGGCAGGAGGTAGCAATTCGCTTTACAGTGAACTAGTGAAGAATTTGATTGATAAGCATTTTCATGATGCATTGTTCTGTGAATGTTTTACCTTAGGTCGGTCCTCTCCGGTGCTGGCCAGGTGGCTTGTGCCTCTCAAGATCCATTGGGGACATGGATGTTGGGGAGTTCATTGTGCCGATTCCACATGTCAAGCAGGTGAAGGTGGGTAGGAATTACAAAATGCATGCAATTTGTAGTTTCTTTTGCTGTGATTCATGTTAGGCTGAGATGTGAAAGTTGTCTCATTCTGTTTGGTAATTTCAGCTCTCAAATGTGGGAGGAAGGCTGATAATAGCATCAGATGGCATATGGGATGCATTATCCAATGAAGCAGCGGCAAAGGCATGCCGAGGATTGCCTGCAGAATTGGCTGCAAAGCTTGTGGTTAAGGTAATTCTGCATGTAGATGTGGCCTGTACTAGTACCTAGATGCTCCATGTCTGTCATAGTTGGCATGATTGACTCAAGTACCAATTTTAACATCCATTTTTATTTATGCAGCAAGCTCTGAAAAAAAGTGGGCTGAAAGATGACACCACTTGTGTGGTGGTTGACATCATCCCATCTGATCACCGTTTGACATCGCCACAGTTGTCCCCAAAGAGAAACCAGAACAAATTCAAGTCTCTTCTTTTTGGTAGAAGGTCACACAGTTCAATTGGAAAGCTTGGAGGCAAGTCTGCCTCTTTTGGCTCCGTGGAGGAGTTATTTGAAGAAGGCTCTGCAATGTTGGAAGAAAGGTACGTTCTTATTCCTCTTGTGATGATCCATCGTATACCTGTTGTCTGTTGAGTCAGTTGCTTTCTCATAGTTCAGTATGTTTTCTTATTTATTAGCCTATTTTACATCAGTGATTTTTTTCATTGAACATCTGTCATGCCTATTGCCTAAATGATCACATTTCTTTAGCGTTGAGATTAGCAGGTTTTCTTGTTAATTTCTTAGTGCATTTGGAGAGCCTGTTGTATGCCTCATGCGTTATGTAGTTCTTTTTATGTCCTTTTTTATGAAGTGCCTATTCTAATTTTTGGTCACTCTGTTTGTGTGATGAGAAGTCTAAGCCTCTTACCATCTGCATTCGTATGCGTGATTATTATTGTTTGGAAATGTATGCTTGTAGTTTTAGTTTTCAACCATGCAATTTCACCTGCTGAACTATTTCATTGGTTCAGAATGTTTCTTGTAGTAACTCTAGAATCCGGATAGAGTAATCGGTGCGGTGCAAATCTAGTTAGACATTCCTTAGTGATCCATCTATAATTGGTGTACCAAAATAGTGAATTATGCTTCTCTTTTGACTCCTCTTCTGTTCTTTTCCTGCGTAATTCTATTTCTCAAATTTCTTTGAATAGCTGCTGGCATAGGATATTTCTATGACTGGTTATTTGTTGACATGCGGCTTCACTTTTGTTTCAGATTTGAGAGCATTTTTAGGTCAAAGATTATAAAAATGTAGATGAACCAAATGTAATCATTTAATCAAGAAGTGTCAAACTTGAGCACATATTGTGTGCCGCCTTCTTTTTTATAACTTATAACCAATAAGAATGTTTAGCTGAATTCCTATGCTGCATACTGTGATGCTGGGCAGCATTTTTCTCATGCTTTGCTCCTGGCTCGAAGGATCTTATAGTACAAGCAAAACAATCTTGTTCTTTTACATTTTTCATCTGCCTTCAGAAGTAGGTCTGGAGGTTGTACGTCATTCCTACGTTTCAGTTTCTTTTCTCTAGAAGGCACAGATAATATTTGCTGGAAGCCTGGAGTAAACAAACTGCATGTTCAATGGCGATTTGGACTTAAGAGTGCTCTGAAGCTCTTCTGAAAATTTTGTGGTTATTATTCAAGCTATGTCAACACCTACTTCTGATTAATGTTGTGCTTTTGATAAGCAAAGCTAACCCAGAATTACTTCTCCATCTGTTCATACGAGGCCATTAACAACCAAGCCTTGCTCTTGCAGGTTGGGTAGGAATTTGTCCATGAAAGCAGCTTCACCACCTTTTCGGTGTGCAATCTGCCAAGTGGACCAAGAATCATTTGAAGGTTTGATGGCGGAGAATGGAGGTAGCTACTGCTCTTCCCCATATGAGCCATGGGGAGGTCCGTATCTTTGTTTGGATTGTCGAAAAAAGAAAGACGCTATGGAAGGTAAAAGATCTAGCCGCTCTACAGCTTGCAGGTGAAACAAAGCAGGACTCTGGTTGAGTCTGCTGCTCGGTGTAAAAACTAAAGAGAGGATAATAAGTTGCTGGATCCAAGTACTATTGTTTGCTGAAACTAACTGCATGCTCGACCGGGTACAAACCTTATTTGGCTGCTAACTAGTTCGCTGTCTACCTACAACCCTGGTGGAAAAGTTTTATATGCTTGAGGAGATATCTCGCGTAACTTGGAACTTGTAGTTTTTGGTGTACCCTCCGGTGTGTATTGTGCAGAGAGAAATAACCTGCCTAATCTTGCTTGTGTATCGTTGAGAAAGCTATGAGGGGGCTCTTTGTGTTGTATTAATCGTGAAATTTTATTTTTGCTGGCATCGAAGTATCAAACATATGCTTGTGCCCAAAACACATGTAATCGCCGGTTCTTACTGATTTGGCTTTCAAGAATGCTTTTTTCCTTGTCTGTTGATAGATAAAATTTTAGTAGTGGTGAGTGGTGACGTGTCTGGAGACTGACGTATTTGAGGTATCCATTCTTCAAAGTAGTTGGTTATTTTGTGCGGACCTACTCGTGTTTGCTAATTGCAATGGTGAGCTCAAGTGATGATTTATAAAAATTCAGTAGTGTTATATACGAGTTCTTCGCTGTGTCTTGCATGATCTTGCAAGGGAGAAAAAGATGCAGCGGCATGTTTTAGTTTTGAAACATGTAATTTTTAGTAGTACTGAACAAGTAATTTTTTGTAGTACTTTTGCCTTAAATCCTTCCATTTCTTACCTCTTCACAGTTCCCCTGTATCTACTGCTGCTACTGAACAACTCTTTTTTTCTGCATAATTGAAAAACAACACACACACACACAAAGATGGTTTTCTTTCACTGTATTATTCGTTTGCAGTCAATGTTAGTGTAAAATTACACGCCAGCCAAGGATTAATTGCTAATGCACTCGATCCTTAAGACCTTAACTAAGTAGGGAAAAAAATCACCGCCGCAGGTTGAAAGAAGAAAATACAGCTCTCAGGAAGGAAATTACAGCTCTCAGAAATTTAATATGAAAGACTCACGGCAGCAAAGAAAATTTTGGGCACACGGAATCTCCATTGCCTCTCTTCCTCACTCTTTCATTGTCCTCTCTTTTGCTCGTGTTCAGTACATCCCCCTAATTCAAAGAATAAATAAATTTTAGTTCCTTTTTCTATAATATTTGTGTCAACTGTATTAACTACATGTGTCTCTGGTTCCTTTCTTCTCATCACAATAGTGCAAATAAATTTGGGCTCGGGCACACAAAGACAAGCATAAATGGATCGTGCTTGAGCTCATGAAAGTGAGTCGGGCCATCGCGGCCCGCATGGTTTAGGCACGAAGCACGATAGACCTGTGCTAGGCGCTCGGCATGCCGCCCACCTCTATACTGGACAGCAACTGGCACTTTGTTTATGACATGTATATTTCCATGTCTTGTGCTGAGATATTTATACATCATCATGCATGCATCACTAGACACTAGGGATTGATGATAGATAGATAGATAGGAGAAAGTAGCTATAGTGTATATATGTAGGTGGGAAACGGCCAAAAGATCGAGATGACAAGGGCGACATGTGATTTGAGTGACACCTGCTTATCACTGTTTGCGTGTGAAGCCACATTCCATAGTGGCATGCATATGCATGCATGTGTCCATGCCTTTGCAGTTTGGACGGAAACGTACGACCCGCTCTCCTTAATTACACTTAACTTGTAGATCGAAGTGCCGCCGTGGCATGCAGCAATTAGTAAGTGATTCGTGCACCGGATATTTGGATATATACATGCACGAACGCATGCAGTTCCTTAATTCCCTTCTCTTGTCAGCAACGAAACAACGATAGATCAAGCCCAATCTGTCATCGTCGACACACCGATCGATCGTCATACGAGGATGAACTAGCTAGCGCGTGTACTTGCCATGCATGTTGCTGCATAGCCCAGCACTGTAGGTGCGGTCGATCTGGTGCGCTGCACTTAAGTTTTTTGAAGACAGCATAGCTGCGAAGGATTCTACGCTAAAGGTAGAGAACTAGAGAAGAACTAGGACAAGGAGCAAGAGGAGGACTGCAATTAAGTAAGTAATTGGGTTCGAGTGATTGTTGTTTAGTTTCAGTTGAGCAGGCATTGATCATCACCCATGCATAGTTAATTTAGTCGTACCTGGGTCGTTTTTCTCATGCTGAGGTGCACTCGAGCGTTTTGGATGACGCATATGCATGCATGAGCAAGAAAAGGAGCTCGAGCGTGTTCTTCTTAGGAGATTTATTGTCTTCCACTTTGATCGATCTTTGGCACGCAGTGGGACAGTACAGTAAGTTAAGGCCCAGCTTAATTAGCTTAGTTATTGCACATTGCTCTGAAGCAAAAATTGCCTGACATGTTTTCTCTGAATATAACAGGTCGAGTAGTAATGTAAAAAAAAAAGGTACCCCGTAGTTTAGAAGGCATTCACAGGAACAGCGCGCATTGGAGCGAGAATTTAGAAAGGATTTACAGTATGTTCTGTGCGTAATTTGGAAAGGATTTACAGGCATATTGGAGCGACAAGTGCCTGTTAGGGCCTGTTTGGCAGGGATTCAGCTTCTCCAGATTCTAAGATTCTGGTTAGCTTCACCAGATTCATGAAGTTGGAGCTGTGAGAGTACATTAAGAGTGTTTAGACGGATCATCTTGTTTACATTTTAGACTAAAAATATAAACTTAATTCACTTTATTTTAGCCTATAAGTTTCAGATCTCAGGTGAAGCTGAAATCTAAAGCTCTACCAAACAGGCTCTTAGTGCTTGCCGCGCCCCGTGACAGAGGAGCCAGCTTGATAACTCGGCCAACAATTCAGGACTAGACCAAGCAGCTAGAGGTTGCTCATGCCGTGATGGGCTGATGGCATCTTTCAGATGGTCGCAGGAACGAAGGCCAGAAGCATCAAATCCAAGTTTTTCGCCACACTCGGACAAAAGTAGTAGGATTTGCTTTCCGCATGGATCCAAACTTGCAAGCGGCTAACCCAGGGTTAACAAAACCAATTTGCAGTGGAAAACTGGTGAGGGCTCGGCACCGATTTTCGTTGAAAATTGGTCAAAATTTGCCAAAAATCCAACGGTTTGGGAAGTCAAATAGATTTGAAGTCAGTGATCAAATCACAGTAAAAAATTACAAAAATAGCCCGATTTCGTCGATAATCGACCGATTTCCATCGATTATCAAGCAGTTTTGATGGAAAATCGGCAACTCAATGAAAAGGAAAAAATTAGTAAAAAATGAAAAAATTGTAGAAAATATGGGAAGATTTCAGCATGACCTTTGCTATATTTTAGACAATATGAAGTTGTAAAGTAGACATTTATCAATAATATCTCGACAAATAACATTTTATTTAAATAGCATTCACAAATCAATCTAACAAGTCTACATTTCAATAACATTCATTTCAATATCATGGCATATGACATTTGCAATCAACATTTCTCACTGAAAATCGATTCAATTTTCAACACCAGTGAACTGAAAATCAGCATCATCCATTCGATTTTCGACACCAGCGCACCAAAAAACAACCTAAACCGAGTGATTTTGGTTCAAACACTGGAAATCGATAGTGTAACTTACTACCCGAAGCCCTGGTGAAAATCGGCATCTTTCCACCGATAATCGATAACATTCAAACGAAAATTGACACATAATACACAATAATCACTTGGGAGCCCTAAAAACCGACGCATGTACATAATATGGACTTATCGAATAGAAATTGATAAGATCTAACAAAAATCGAGCTTATCGGGCGATTATCGACTGGCCGATGATGATAAACTGGTCGACGGAGCTCGAATCTGGTCGAAGCATGCGGGGAAGGGTTCGGGCTATGGTGAGGAATATCGGAAGGTAGGCTATGGCTGTTAGAAGTTCCATTTGAGGGTTATGGCCAGGATTCCCAGGTTGGTGGGCCGGATGAGCTGGGCACTGTGCATCCCATTGTTCGTTATTTTTTTCCTTTTTCAATTTTGTAAATTCAAAATTTCCTCTAACATGACTCTCAAATTCCTTTAAAAAAATCATCCCAAATGTCACAAACCTATTAATACAAATTTTAGGAAACTTTTAGATAAATGTTCCAAATTTCCCAAATTTTTTAATTTAACTGGTCTACCAACCGATTTCTAAAGCCAAACCAGCTCGATACAACTGAAAAAATAAGAGCTCCAAGAGCGGAGCGCTCTCAGATCTTACGGAGTCTGAAAGCAAATCTCTTGAAAGGATCCGTAAGATAGGTGGGCTCGCTCCATGCCTGTTGGACTCTGTCGAGGAATCCCGGGAGGCGAGTCCAGAAACTTTCAAATCTGAACGCGCGAGGTCTTGCAGGACCATTCGCGCTGGTTAGTAGCAGTGGGCAATGGTCGGATATGGAAGATGAGAGCGCCTGCAATAGGTGGTTGGAGAACATGACATCCCAATGATGATTGCAGAAGACGCGGTCTAGCTTGACAAGAGTTGGATGATTTCGCTCGTTGCTCCAGGTATACTTCCGATTTTGCAGGGGGATTTCCCGAAGAGCACATCGATTTATTGCAGCACGGAACATAGTCATTTGGCGACGATTGAGATTTGAATTGTTCTTATCCCTTGCTTCATAAATGAGGTTGAAATCGCCAAGAGCAAGCCATGGATGACTGGCTGGGGGGGCAACGTCAGCTAGCTCTTGCAGGAATGAAGCCTTGTCGTGATCATCTGTCGGGCTATACACCACAGTTATGAAGAAGGACTCGCCATTGTCAAGGGTGGAGACATTGGCCGTTAGAGAATAGGAGCGGGCAACGCAGTTCGTTAGTTTCACCCTGTCTTCGTTCCAAAGAATGATTATCCCTCCCTGGGCACCTTGAGCTGGTAGATGGAAAGCAGATGAAAGGCACTGGCCGCCAATGTCTTGAATTAGGGGCTGGTCCACAGTCTTCAACTTAGTCTCCTGGAGGCATACGATGGCTGGACGAGAAGCCTGAAGAATTTGACGCACCGCAGCTCGCTTAGCCCCTCCATTTAGCCCCCGGACATTCCATGTCAACACGGCACAATCACCCATAGAATAGTTGGAGAACTGCAATATAGCTGATAGGTACTAGCTGGCGGAGACAGCACTCTGGAGAGAACTTCAACTGGCTTCCTTCCGAAGACACACAGGTACATGAAGATGAAAAGCAAAAGACCTTCAACTGGCCGTGGATAACACAGATGCCAGGAACAAAAGCGGAACCCCACCCCATTGGAAAGGCAGAGCATGGAGCTGGATGCCCCTTAGCTACTGAGATCTTTTGGTCAGGCATCGGCAAGCACTGAATCCCCTCCTGCCATGCATGCAGCTACCTGCATGATGTGCTGGCCTTGCTCGTCGATGCGGCAAACATTTTTTAAGATCGCTATGGCGCTGTTGGAAAGCGGTTCGTCGAACATCTTGAGGTATTGCTGAATTGCTTCCTGGGACGGTTCTTTCTGTTTTGTCGAGCAGAAGCCAAGCCGAGACGCGAGCAAGTGTTGCGCCATTCTGCAGGTTGGCACAGACCGCACCTTGGACGCCAGGCGCTTGCTGCGGCGAGGGAATGCACTGGGACGTGCTGGCATGGCAGCTGGACTGACGTCGTTAGCCATAGGCACGTCGTTCACCAGCTGCAAGCCAAAGCAGCGGCCATCTGGGGAGAGCTGGGGTGTTTGGATGACTGGCTCCGGCGGCCGGACAACAGCGCACTTTTACCTTACGAGTTCGTCTAGGAATGACGGCGCACACCAAAGCAATCAGTGAACAATTTTTTAGCATGACTCGTCTATTACAAATTCGTCCTCTCAAAAAATCATATAAACATAAACATGCCTTTTTCCAAACTTTGCTAACATAAAATTATGACCTGCCCATCATAAACTCATATTTTCGCTAATTTTGCCACTTTCCAGCGTCGGTCTGTTTTTTTCTTTCTTTTTACTTACCCCACTTTGGGAAAAAAAGGACAAAAAGAAGGTAAAGCAGGGCTATCTATAAGCCAAACGTAGCTATATTTGAAGCCTTCTCTTTGTCTATTACTTTCGCATACACTAGTGTTTTTCTTAGAGTCTAGCCTTTCTATAACAATTAAGTTTGAAGTTGTTTAAATCAGACGAGAAAGAAATAAAATTGCTCAAGTATTTGCTCGTTATACAAAAGATTTAGTCCTTGCACAATGTGTCCCAAATATGTACAAGAACTTGCCAGAATGCCAGTGATGTAATTCGTTGCAAATCTGGCATGATTTTTTTCTCATGGAAAAACTAGTGATATTCACTGTAGGTTGTTTGGACGGCTCATTGTAGTTACTCGAGCGCGAGGAATCTGACCACTGCGCCGCGCGTCTGGACATGGAAAGCACCGGTGACAAAATAATCGAGCTATACAAGAGGCTGAGCCAAGTAGGCGAAGGCACGTGCGACGCGGCGCAAAAACGGAGGGCCACGTCGCTACAAAGACGGACGTGGACACGGTGAGGAAGCGCAAAACCTTCCAAGTTTAATATTGGTATTATTGCTTGGTAGTTGTAGTACACGGCGGTATTGGAGGAGGTTCATAGAGGGTATGGTGGGTGCTGGCCCCAATTCTCCATGAAATTTCTTGATAATGCATTGGTGCTTTACTATAATATATTAGCTTGCTTTACTCATAATTTTTTGTTGAAGGGAACAACTGACTGAATCTAAATGGCTCCTGATCTATAATAAAAGAGGAAATAGAGGAAGAAGTCGTGGTGAAATCAACCTAATTCAAATCTAATAGGAATTAAATCAAGATATACAATCGATAACAATAACCTGCATAGAACATACTGGATATGGAATCCAATTCCATATAAAAGGAGTTCGATATATCGGATTAGACCATTATTCATGTATTGGTGTTTTAGTATAATGTACCGGCTAGACCTACTCTTGATCTAGATCGTCGGTTTTCTATCCAAGTGGCATCGCGGCATGGCCAAACTTGGACCCACCTGTCAGTTCCGAGCACAAGCACCGTAGTACCCGACCCGCACTGGAAAATAAAAAAAAAATCAAACAAGGTAACACCGAATCTCTCCCGGATCAAACCCTAGGGTTTCCACCTTCCCCTCCCTCCCCCGCCCCCCATGGCCGCCGCCTCCGCCTCCGCCGCGGCCGCCCCCTACGACGCCTCCGCCGAGGCCGCCGCCATCGCGCGGCGCCTGGCCTCCTGCAACGGGTCCGCCCGCGAGCGCGCCCTCCGGCACCTCCTCTCCACCTTCCTACCGGCCTCCGCGCCGCAACTTACCGCCACCGATCTCCTCAAGCTCTGGAAGGGCCTCTTCTTCTGCTTCTGGCACTCCGACAAGCCGCTCTACCAGTCCACCCTCGCCTCCCGCCTCGCCGCCGCCGTCTCCTCCGCCCCCTCGCTCGCCGCGGCCGCCGCCTTCCTCGCCGCCTACCTCTCCACCCTCCGCCGAGAGTGGCCCCACATCGACGCCCACCGCCTCGACAAGTTCTACCTCCTCAACCGCCGATTCCTCCACCACGCCTTCCTCCTCCTCAGCGACCACTCCTTCGCCCCTGACCTCACCTCCCAGATCATATCCATCCTATCAGAGAAGGCCATCCTGCCGGAAGCCGACAACGTCGCCGCTGGCTCCCGAGGCCTTGGGTACCATGTGGCCGAGGCGTTTCTTGACGAGCTCTTGTCCGTGCACCCGGTGAGCTTACAATCAATGGACTTACTGTTGGCTCCGTTCTTTACAGTTTTGGAGAAGTCTTCCGATAGGGTGATGGTGAATAAGGTTAAGTCCAGCGTGTTTGAGAGGTTCCTGGAGTGTGGCAAGCGATTGCTTGAGATGGTGAAGAATGGGGAGGAGGTGGAGAAGGGGAGTGTTGAGGAGAAGCTTGGGAAGGTCGGGCTGTTGTTTGGGTTCGGCAAGAGGTTCTTGGATATCGGGGCAAAGGTAGAGACTGTGCAGGCGAACCGGAAGGTGGTTTTTGGGTTGAGGGATGCATTTGTGAAGGTCGAGAAGGGATTGGAGCTCTCTGGGGTTGAGGTTCTTGTGCCGGAGTTTGAGGGCACCGAGGTGCCAATGTTGACAGGGGTGGAGAATAGCATGGATTTGGACCAGGCGAAGCTGGAAAAGAAGAAGAAAAAGGCGAAGAAGGCAACATTGACCCAAGGTGAGGAGGGGACCAAGGCTTTGAAGCATGAGAAGAAGGTAAAGAAAGACAAGAAGGAGAGAAAGGAAAAGAAAGAGAAGAAGAAAAACAAAGTGGATTTTGTTGATGGAGGGGATGTCGTTGAGGAGGACCAGCAGATGAGTGATGGTACTGATGCCATTACATTTGATGAGGCTTTGATGTCCAATCTCCAGAAGCAGTTTGAGAAGGCTGCAGCAGAAGCCGGGATGGCCAATGGAGGCAGCAGCTCAAGCTCTTCACCAGTGATGCCAGCTGGTGGGAAAGTGGTGAAGAAGAGGAAGCGGGCAAAATCTGCAGATAGGTTATCAGAAGTGTCTGATGGAGATGATGGTAGCGAAGGTAATGTTCTTGCCCAGGACGGAGAGAAAAGCGGTAAGAAAGTGAGGTTCTCGATGAAGAATAATCTAGTTTGGAAGCCTCACAATCCTTTACCACCACAGTGCCTGAGGCTGCCACCATCTGCTACTCCAAGAGGGAGTGCACTAAAAAAGGGAGTTCAACCTGGGCCTGTAAAAGAAACCCCCACACCGGTGAAGAAGACTAAGCCAAAAGCAAAATCTGCGAAGAAGATTTTGAAGAAGAAACCTTCCTCAGCTGTGAAGCGTTTGCGGAAGTTGCAAAGCTTCTCTGCATGAACTCTAGTGTATGGCACCACAACAATCATACCTTTGTGCCTCTTGAATTGTGTTTTATTATTACTTAATTCTTGTTCGCTTTGAAGGCTGGTGTTATACTCTGTTGACTGCTATCTTTTCATATTTGGTGGATTGTTTAATGATGTGTTGTCATAGTGCATTCATGATAATCATTTGGTGATCACTATTAGGTATTAGCAGTAGCCTTTATCGCTCAATATTGACAAGGCTCTTTGATGGATCCCATTCTGTTCTAACTTACAAATATTCACCTTCTTGCTATTGCTAACAATGTACTGGTTTGCTAGTATGAGTTGCTTCCTATAAACTGCATGCGCTTGGCATATTGTTACTGATGAGGAACTCTTCTCAGTGATATGATGTTCCCTTTTGAGGAACCTCTTTCTTGTACAACACAATAACTTATTAAGGCTATTGTTCTATGTTTCGCTTCTGAGAAGAAATATGATTTGCATAATAAAGATAGCCCTTGATATGTTTTGCTCCTGTGATTATACTTTGACGGGCAATGCCCCAATTGATTGAATGCAAAGTTTATCTTGCAATTAAGAATTTGTTTGTTACATACGGATGCAGAATGACATATCTTCGGTGCTTTCACTAGTGTTATGTGAAGTGGCTTTATGTCTCCTCAGGTTGGCATATTCCCCACAATGAACCACATATACTGTGGAAAAATTACGACATACTAAGTTACTTATGGATTGCATGTGGAATGCTATTATTGTTTACCATCTCTCCTAAGTCCTAACTTTGTTATTTTGTTCTGTTCTTCTGAGCCCTGGATGTACCTATATAGTCTCCAACATTTCACAAGATATTACCATGTTTGTTGATTAAACTCTCTGTTTGGTTTTATCTATCGTGCAATTTAACTATCATCCTGCATGAGCATCTGGGACGGCGACGCGTGGGTCACGGACGGTGGTCGCGTCAAGATAGACTGGTCGGCCGGTCCAAGGCGCCGCTCACCACGTTGTACGCCAAGTTCACGGACGACGCGTGCGTTGCTGGCCTGCCCAGCTGCGGCGAAAACCGGCGGTGGTAGAGCCAGCGGCTGGGCGCCGCCGGCTGCAGAGGCTCAAGTGATTTCGGTCCACTCCACGTACATACTAATTAACATCTACGATTCGCTCCCGAATGCTCGCTTTCGTGAGATAGCTGTCATGATTACTCTGAATGTCTAGGTCGCCACTAATTATACTTGCAAATATCTTTTTTCCTGTTGCTGCATCAAGTTATTCATTGCTAATACCTCATTTCAATGAATGTCACACCAGCTGCAAATTGTGATTGTTTTGCATGGTTATGAGTAGATAAACGATGCTAGCTACCACTTGGTCACACCATTTCACCAGAATTAAGTTGTGATAACGCAGAACAATCCAAAATCGAAAAGAAGAAACTAAAAATTGCCATGATCGAAGATAGCTTGCTCTATTTTTAAGCCATACTATGTAAGAAGATCGGAGCGAAGCCCGGTTTGCCTCCTCTCCACCCCCATTTGGGCCCTTCACGTCACCAAAACACCATCTTTATCACTCGTACTACGCCTTCTCATGAATATGTCAAGGCTAAAGGATTGCTAGCACAGAAAGACTACTCAAGTGTTATTTCAGAGGCAGGATTTATTCTGAAGGAAGATGAAGATAACTTGGATGCACTGTTTCTTCGTGGTCGAGCGTACTATTACCTTGCAGATCATGATGTTGCTTCCAGGTAAAGTATGCCTTATATTTTATATTTGAAAATTAGTGTGTTTGCACACATAGTGCTGCACTAGATAATGCTCTAGCATTAAGTATTTGCTACACTGATAAAAACACTTTCTGTCTAGGCACTATCAGAAAGGCCTTCGCCTAGACCCTGAAAATTCAGAATTGAAGAAAGCGTATTTTGGGCTGAAAAATCTTCAAAAATCTTCTGAAGAAGACGAAGAGCGTGAGTATTATTTCTTCGTATCTATTAATTTGGAGTTTACTCCATCATAACAGTAAAATCAAATAGCGTGAATGCAGGCCGAAGATAATGCAGCCAAGGGTAAGCTACGCGTGGCTGCTGAGGACTATAAGACAGCCTTTGCAATGGATCCAGACTTAGCAATGCATTGACACAGGTGACATTTCTTGTCTGGAATTACACATGGACATGCATGTAAATTCAGTAAACAAATATAGCATGCCTAAGATCGTATTGGTCATATCAAGATCGTATACCAGTACCATACAATAGAATGAATTTACTCGTTATGCCAAATTTTGCATGTCTGTTAATTTTTCTGTTTATTGTATCCTTCATACTTGTTGTAGACAGGTGAAGCTAAACTTATCGCAGAAGATTGGGAAGGAGCAGTTCAGGATATAAAAGAGGCTGCCCAGAAATCTCCACAGGTAAATTTAGGGTGTGTTTGGTAGGACTTTAGCTTCACAAAATCTGTGGATCTGGTGGAGTTGGGTATTCCAAGCATGGAGTTAGAGCTGTGAGTATAGTAAGAGTGTTTAGATGGGTCATCTTGTTTACATTTTAGATGAAAAATATAAACTTAATTCACTTTATTTTAGCCCTTAATGTCAGTTGTTTTGCTGTCCCATTATGCACTTCTGAGTTCATATGTCAGCATGTCAATTTGTTTTGCCATTTGAAACTCCCATTTTGCCATTTGAAACTCCCATTTTGCCATTTGAAGGAATTCCTATACGCGGCGTTCGTCTCCTCTCTCTCGATCTTGCTTCTGTACACCGAAAGTTGCCGGCCTGGGCGGGCTTTTCTGATAGATAATTCTCGTTCATCGCGTGTATGTGTAGCACATGTATATAGTTAGGCGCACACATGACACACAAGACATTGTTGCTTGTAAATGTCAATGGGTCGCATACCGTGTGCTGATACAGATATATTTGTAGTAATAATAGGGTAAAAAAATTGGGAAGATACATGTGCTGATGGACGTGCCAAACTGCCAATGTATCAAGTTGTTATGTATATCGAAAGTCTGAAAGTTCAGGGAAGTCTATCTTACAGATTTGACACTGCAGATTCGTTGTGTTACAGGATAAAGTTGGTAAGCAATTTAATGTAAAAGGAAGTTTGCAAACATTCTTGTAATCAGGATTCAGGTATTACAATCTCAGCAGTTTGAAACAGTGTTCTTGTTTTATTTGAATCTGCACCTACATAGACAGTAACTACTGAAGTTTTCTTTTTAGATACGAAACTCAATAGTCCAAAACTGTCACAGGTGTGGTTACTAACTTGATATAGCCTTTCACTTTTGCTCTTATATAAAGGTGTGGCAATTACTGAATGCACTTCTACTGAACAGTATTATCTAGGAATGGTCAATATAGACCTAGTCAGTAGACTAGTATAGTGTGGTAGCAGATGAAATATCAGCAAATCTTGCATGCACGTTAATAGAAACTCTGATAAAGTCATTCTTAATAAAATGAGAGAGGTAAATGTTTAAAAACACAAAAACACCATTTTCTTGATTATTTAGGACATATCAAGAGTTGTGTAATAGGATTTGGTAGCAAGATTCAGAAGTAGCTGTAGACCTGTAGTGTACTTTAACACATTTCTTGATCTTTTTCTTCAGGTACACATACTAAAAGGACTTTTTGTTGTTTGCAGCGTGCCACATTGTAAAGAACTACATTTCACATCTTCTTAATATCAAGATCCCTCTTATACTTGGTAGGGTACTCTACTCCTTTTATATAATGTCATAAATAAGTATCTACAAGTATAATCCAGTATCATTTTTTATTTTTCTAATGAGCTCGAGGAACATTGCACAACGCAGAGATCTGGGTGAGTCGGGTCGACCCGACCCCGACCATAACTCGAGGCGTAAACACGATAGACCTATACGGCGCATGTTCGGTAACTGGCTGACCAAGACGACGACGAAACACGATAGACCTAAACACGATAGACCTATACCGGGCGTCCGGCATGACGCCTGCCTTTATATTGGACGGCAACTGGCACTTTGTTTATGACATGTATATATATTCCATGTCTTGTGTGCTGAGATATTTATACATCATCATGCATGCATCACTAGACACTAGGGGTTGATAGACAGAAAGATAGGATCGTACATATAGATAGGAGAAAGTAGCTATAGTGTATATGTGTAGGTGGGAAACGGCCAAAAGATCGAGATACAAGGGCGACATGTGATTTGAGTGACACCTGCTTATCACTGTTTGCGTATGAAGCCACATTCCATGGTGGCATGCATGTATCCATGCCTTTGCAGTTTGGACGGACGGATGAGGAGCCCCTCCACCTGTCACTTTTGTGATTTTGCAAAAAACCCCTGTGTTTCTTGAAATTACGGATAGATCCCTACCAATTACAAATAAGTCCTTCGTGATTTTTTGTGAACATATAGTTGGAAGAATTGCCGGATGAGGAGCCCCTCCACCTGTCACTTTTGTGATTTTGCAACAAACCCCTGTGTTTCTTGAAATTACGAATAGGTCCCTACCAATTACAAATAAGTCCTTCGTGATTTTTTGTGAGGGGAAGATTTTTTCCCGTTTCTCGCATTTGGGTCCCTCGCTCGCCATTTTACGGGAAAACCCTTCCGTTAAATTCAAATCGCGAAGAAGCCCTTTTCTAATTTTTCAGGATAGCGGACAAGTCCAAAAACGTAACAATCAGGCCTTTGCTACTTACGTTTAGGTCATTTCTCCGTTTTCCGCGAGAAAAATTGTTTTCGCCAACAAAAATATGTGTATAGACTTTTTTTCCATCTCGATTTTCCATCTCCATCTCTGATATTTTTTAAATCATGTATTATTACTCGGTGAACGCGTAGAGTGTTAGACTCGACAAAAGAATGTTGTCGTTTCTAATGCTTTTTCAACCTTTTCCCTCTAGACTTTTTCCCCACCGCGGTTTTCCGCCTCAGTCTCCAATATTTTCCAAATAATTCGTCGAAAGAAATATTTCTACAACTCTATCTCTCTATTTTTTCCCCCGTTCCGCTCATTATTTTGATGATTTAAAAAATAAAGCGCCGCCGGGAAAAAAATGTAATTTTTTCTACGGGAAAGCGACACGCGTAGCGTGTTACGCCGCGAAAAATTTTGTATCCTTTCAGCCGTTTCGCTTATTATTTCGACGATTTAAAAAATAGAGCGCCGCCAAGAAAAAAAGAAAATTTTTCTACGGAAAAACGACACGCGCATATGCCGCGAGTCTCTGAGATTTTTTTAAACATGTATTATTATTCGGCGAACGCGTAGAGTGTTAGACTCGACAAAAAGAATGTTGTCATCTCTAATAGTTTTTCGCCCTTTTCCCTCTAGACTTTTTCCCAACCGCGGTTTTCCAGCTCGGTCTCCAATATTTCCCAGATAATTCATCGAAAGAGGTATTTCTACAGCTCTATCTCTCTATTTTCCCCCCTGTTTCGCTCGTTATTTCGACGATTTAAAAAATAAATCACCGCCGAAAAGAAAAATAAATTTTTCTGCGAAAAAACGGCATGCGCGTCGTGTTACGCCACAAAAGATTTTGTGTTCTTTCAGCTGTTTCGCTCATTATTTCGACGATTAAAAAACTAAAACGCCGTCAGGAAAAAAAAATCTACGAAAAACTGGACCGCGCGGTGTATTACGCCGCGAAAAATTTTCTAGTTACACTTAACTTGTAGATCGAAGTGCCGCGCTGTGGCATGCAGCATCGATCACATATGCTTTCGATAGACTTCTGATTAGTAAGTGATTCGTGCACTGGATAGTTGGATATATATATGCACGAACGCAGTTCCTTAATTCCCTTCTCTTGTCACCAACCAATCATCGATAGATGAAGCCCAATCTGGCTACGTCGACACACCGATCGATCGTCATACGAGGATGAGCTAGCTAGCGCGTATACTTGCCATGCATGTTGCTGCATAGCCCAGCAGGTGTGGTCGATCTGGTGCGCTGCACTTAAGTAAGTTTTTTTTGAAGATAGCATAGCTGTGCAGTGTACACAGCGTAGGATTCTGTGTTAAAGATAAAGAACTAGAGAAGAACTAGGAGAAGGAGCAAGAGGCGGGCTGCACTTAAGTAAGTAATTGGGTTCGAGTGATTGTTGTTTAGTTTCAGTTGAGCAGGCATTGATCACCCATGCATAGTTAATTTAGTCGTACCTGGGTCGTTTTTCTCATGCCGAGGTGCACTCGAGCGTTGTGGATGACGCATATGGATGCATGAGCAAGAAAAGGAGCTCGAGCGTGTTCTTCTTAGGAGATTTATTGTCTTCCACTTTGATCGATCTTTGGCACGCAGTGGGACAGTACAGTAAGTTAAGGCTCAGCTTAATTAGCTTAGTTATTGCACATTGCTCTGAAGCAAAAATTGCCTGACATGTTTTCTCTGAATATAACCCCGTAGTTTAGAAGGCATTCTCAGGAACAGCGCGCATTGGAGCGAGAATTTAGAAAGGATTTACAGTATGTTCTCAACAATGATCCAATAGTTCTAGATTTGGATGATTTACAGGCATATTGGTACCCGTAGTTTAGAAGGCATTTAGAAACCATTGGAGCGAGAATTTAGAAAGGATTTACAGTATGTTCTGTGAGTGATTTACAGGCATATTGGAGTGACAAGTTGTTACTGTTTGGCGAGGATTCAAACTTCTCCAGATTCTGAGATTCTGGTTAGCTTCACCAGATTCATGAAGCTGGAGCTGTGAGAATACATTAAGAGTGTTTAGATGGATCATCTTGTTTACATTTTAGACTAAAAATATAAACTTAATTCACTTTATTTTAGCCTATAAGTTTCAGATCTCAGGTGAAGCTGGAATCTGAAGCTCTACCAAACAGGCTCTTAGTGCTTGCCGCGCCCCGTATACGAATTGGATTTGTATACGAATTCTAACCAAAAACTAAAATTCAAAATTAAATATAGTATGACAAAAAATAAGAAAAATTTGGAATGTAAAATAAACATAAAATAGAAATATGGTTTTCATACAAACTCTAAATTAAAACCCTACATATCTGAAATTCAGAATAAAAAATATATAAAAATTAGTGTTGGATTTGTATATGGATCCTAACCAAAACTGAAATTGAAAGTAAAAAATATTAAAAGAAAGGGTACATGTCAAGTACAATAAAAATAACAAGTATTCAAATTCAAATAAAAAATAAAATTTAAATTAAATGAAAGAGTCTATATAAAGTGCAATAAAAAATTAAATATTTTGAAATAAAAATCGGTAGCTGGATTTTGTACGAAATCCAAAACAAAACTGAAAAGGAAAGTCTATAAGAAGTAAAATCCAAAAATTATGCAAATTCAAAATAAAAAAGCAAAGGAAATTAGAGTTTGTTTTTTAATTCCATAGATAATGAAAAGTAGGTCTTATTTAGAATTAAAATTCCATAAATGTGCTAATTTGAGATAAAAATAAAACAGGTAAGGAATTTGATTGCATACATATAAACTAGAAATAAAAATCTATTATATAATAAAAGTCTATGACAAGTAGTTTACAGTTGCGAAGAAAAAAAGAGAATATGCTAAAAATTCTCACAAAAAAGCATTCAGATCATTTATTTGGTAAACCTCCATAGGATGGTGGGATTTAGAGGGTGATTTAAACTTGTCAGAATTTTTTTTTTGTAACTCTTGATATATATTGAATTTGAGCCTACAATTTTATGTATAGGTAGAGTAATCTATGAAGTACATCTATAATTTTTTTTCAGAATTTTTTATGATTTTTATTAGTTGGTGTGTACGGTGTGTGTATACACACACATACGGGGTACAGTTGCATGGATCAGCTTGCTCGTTGAAGCAAAAGAGAGAAAAACCTTTAGATAGATATTTCGATAAAGCATCACACCATGCAACATTTTAGGGCGGATGAATGGGAATTATAGCAGCAAGAGCAGCAGACTTGACGCAACCGGAGACAATAGCCAAGCGATGACACTGCGGTTGACGTGATTCCTAACTCCGGGACTCGGAATCCTCTGCGGCATGGCGCACTCGTCACCGTTGAAGAAGACCTTCAACGGGAAGCCGTCCCGACCAACCACGTCGATGCCGGGGGTCGTCTTCTTGGTGAAGGAGAGCACGGACTGCTGCTTCCCTGGCACCGGATAATCCGCGCCGCTCATGTTGCTCTCCTTGAGAAGGTGGTTGAACCCTTCCCTGCCCTGCATGAAGATGGTGCTGTTCCCGATGGCCGTGGCGTTGAAGGAGTACGCCTGCTCGAACCCGTCGTACGCCTTGCCCATGACTATGGCGGCGAACCATTCCGGCATGTCCACGTCCTCCCAGTTGAACAGCGTCACACGCGCGCTCCACCCGCCGGTGTAGTCCGTGGCCACGTGCCAGTTGATGCTCACGCCGCAGAAGTCGCCGCAGGGCATCGAGCTCGGAACGCTCAAGTGCTTCTGGTCTGCCCACGCGAGCGCCTCCTTCGCTCGCCTCTCGAACGGCATGAGCAGAGCGAACGGTGGCAGGAGCATCGACGGCGCCGTCGTGCTGCAGGACGTCCCACTCGGCCGGTTCGCGGGGCAGCCGCACGCGCAGGTGTTGCAGGGGATCACCGACTCGTTGAAGAACGCGGAGAAGGACACGCAGCACTTGGGCGGCTTGGACACTTTGGAATCGGACGCCGTCGTGATGTTGCACACCACCTGCCACGTCGCCACCGCGAGCGTCGTCGAGGCGAGCCCGCTCGGGTTCGCGAACTCCGTGGGGCTCACGGGCACTGGTTGCCCGCACGCATACTCTGGATTCAGCGGCGATGCGCCTGTGACCTTGAAGTTGGCCGGAGCGTACAGCTTAGTCCGCTTCAGGTCCGGCGGCATCTTGTACACCTCCATCTGGAACGCCGACTTGGACTGCGCCACGTCCATGGACTTAGGAAGGATGGTGCCGTTCCTGCAGCAATGGTTGATCCGGCCAATGTCCGCGTCGTTTGTTGGAACACCAAAAAGAAGAAAAACGATAACAGAGCAAACTCAAGAAACAAACGTTTTGGTGCTGCTCTCCACAGCTTTTCTGTTTTTCTTGCTTTCAAAACAATGTACAACTGCTGCTTATATAGCAGTGCTAGCCTCCGAATCAAACTTGTAATCGGATAGACTAATATGGCTAGAAACGTAAACCTTGCCATGCATGCCTTCATGCAACGGACTCGGACACGAATTCTACTAGGACTCTTACTCAATCTATAATTATCAAGATTATTTCCAACAATCTCCCTCCTAATCTTGACAATCTAACTTTTACTCGACGCAGGATGGTGAACGATCTCTAATGAGTTTCGTCTTCTTCTTGCTGGCCATAACACCAGGACGACCTTGCCGCTGATTACGACTGCGTTTTAGCTCCAATTTGTCTTTTCACCGTAACACATCTTGACGGTGACACGACTTCGATTAGAGCTTATCCACGAGAGAACTTGGACACATCTGCAAGAACTCACACACACACACATCTAGAACGACGATCACAACTCCTCAACATCCCGGACTCATCTTTGACGGACTTGACTTTGGACGGCGAACGCATCTCTTCAACGCCCCGAGTCGACTTTGACAGACTTGACTTTGGACGGAGAACGATCTCGTCGAATACATCTTCACATACTTGAGTCGATGTAGGACGCCAAACACGCCCCGACACACCTCGCCGATCTCCTCGCCTGTTGTTTCAACATGATGCATGACGACCACTTGCCATCTTGTCATGCCGATTTGTTGACAACCTTTCACACGATCACTCGCTTGACGCGCTGCCTTCTCCGACAGCTTCACACCGCTAACGCTTCTCGGTGCCGCCCGCGATAGCTCGCCCGACGGTGCCACCTCCAGGTGCCGCCCAGAGTCTCTCTCCGGGGCAACGGATTGAACCAAAACCTTAGGCTCGATACCAATTGTTGAACACCAAAAGAAGAAAACGATAACAGAGCAAACTCAAGAAACAAACGTTTTGGTGCTGCTCTCCACAGCTTTTCTGTTTTTCTTGCTTTCAAAACAATGTACAACTGCTGCTTATATAGCAGTGCTAGCCTCCGAATCAAACTTGTAATCGGATAGACTAATATGGCTAGAAACGTAAACCTTGCCATGCATGCCTTCATGCAACGGACTCGGACACGAATTCTACTAGGACTCTTACTCAATCTATAATTATCAAGATTATTTCCAACATCGTTGTACCTCGACGGCGGCAAGTCAAGAACCGCCGGCCTGCGGTCGCAGTTGAGCACCTTGGAGAAGTCAACCTCCTTGTAGTACTGCCCCTGCCGGCCGTAGACGCAGCCGCTCGTGTCGACCTCCCGCGGGTAGGCGCCTCTCATGGTGCTGATGAACTCGTTGCGGAGCCACTCCCACGACAGCTGCCAGCCGTCGAGGCGGCCGAGCGGCGCGTTGTTCTCGAGGGTCACCAGCGCGAGGTAGGTGGTATCGTGCGCCTGGAGCACGTCGTAGGTGATCACCAGGTCGCCGGTGCCGCGCGGGAGGTAGGTCCTGGTCGGGTCCGTGGCGTTGGCGTTTCCGGCCGCGGCCTCTGGCGTGAGCACGCAGCACGTGGAGAGGGACGTCGAGACGTTCGTGGCCGGCGGGCAGGCGTACGACGGGTCGGCGAGCGAGAGCGCTGACGGGAGAGGCACGAACGGCTCGGGCCCGGCGAACAGCGTGCCGACCAGCTTCACCGTCGCCTGTATCTTGGACAGGTCGCCGGCCGTGGCGATCGGGGTGAGGAGGTCCGTCTGCGGGTACCCGGAGAAGGACGTCGCGTTGCCGGCGTCCGCGGCCGTGGTGTTGTAAGGCAGGTCGCCCCCGGACATGAGCACGGCACCATCCACGCCGACGAGGATTTCGCCGTGGGCGAAGGTGAGCAGCAGGACCCAGGACCTGAGCGTGCGGGTGACGGAGTTGCGGACGGTGGCGCTGGCGCGGAAGGAGTACGGCTGGGAGTCAGGTGCGGGGACGAAAGGCCTGATCTTGTCGCGGCTCTCGAGGGTGTAGGTGAGGAGTATACCGTTGCAGCCCGCGTCAGGCAGTGGCGCCGGCGCGGTGGCCGGTTGTGCCTCCGCGAGCGCGGCGAACAAAAGGACAGCAAAGAGGACGGCGTGCAGGCATGAGAAGGGATCGGTGATGTGCCCGGCCATGTCCTCAAGGGACATGGGAAGTGGCCAGTGGCTTTGAGACCTGGATGGAATTAATTGGCAGCGTGAGCTGCTTCCTTTCCCGGTGAGGATCCGAGTATAATTAAGCTCCAGAGCTCATAGCACGGCCAGCCCAGGGAAGAACGGCATCGATCTCGCTCTCCACACGTCAGTCAATGTTCGATAAGTCCAAACAGAGACAGACGAAGAAACTCCTAATGCCTGACATGAGCAAAGTTGATGCGGTCAAACGATGGATCTCCATTTGAAGAGGTTAAGCTGACGATTCGTTTGGATTGTTCTAATCAAGTTGGAGCAGAGCAAGCCATGAACGCGTGCAGGAACTAGTCCACGAGCAGTCAGAATGTCTGCTTCTTGTTTAATTTTTCAAACATGACATGGCAATAGCAGGAGGTTGACATATGGACGCGCATATGACTTCACCTCTCTGGAAGCTGCAACAATAAGCAACTTAATTAGGTCTCCAAGTTAGAAATTTAATATGAAAGACTCACGGCAGCAAAGAAAATTTTGGGCACACAGATACACGGGGATAAAAGCTCAAGGGAACTGCAGTTGTCTCAGCAGGAGTATGTTGAGAAAGTTTTGGAGCAATTTTATATGAGCAAGTCCAAACTAGTAAATACTCCTCTATTGGCACAGCATTTTAAACCTTTTTCCGAATTGCCCTGAATTAGGCAAGTAAATTGAATAGAATGTGAAAGTTTTATACGCTACTGCAGTTGGCTGTTTAATGTGTGCAATGGTTCTGCACAACGCCTGACTTGGTGCATGCTGTTAGGAAACTTACAGCGAAACTACGAAAGCGATATTTGAAGGCAGTTAATTAAGCGGATATTCAGGAATTTGAGAGATATAACAAGTCATGGTATTATTTCTGGTTGACAAGAAGGTAATCCTTTTGTTGTTAGATATGTGGTTCGGTCTATACCGGTGATTTGGATAATAGGAGATCTACTACAGGGCATGCTTTTACTCTATATGTTGAAAGTCATCAATTCAGTCTATTGTTGTATTGTTTACAACTGAGGAAGAGTACGTAGCTGTGGCTTAAGTTGCAAATGAGGTGTTATGGCTTGTAAGACTAGTGGAGGAACTGTGTGTTGAGCAAGGCGGAGTTCAGGTGCACTGTGATGGTTGGAGCGTGATTTATTTGGCAAAGATTCCGATTTATCATGCCGGTACAAAGCACATTCATGCAAGTTATAACAAGATCAGGGATTTAATTAACTTTGGAGAGATTGACTTGACGAAGATGTACACTAATGATAATGAATATATTGACCAAATTTGTCACTGCCAATGAGTTTGAGCATTGCCTCGACTTGTTGGGAGTCGCAAGTTGTGAGAGGATCGCATCAAAGCGTTCTCTTGTTTTCTTCAAGGTGGTGTATTCAGCGAGGTGAAGGCTTGTTGCGTATGACTATGGCTCATATGTGCAAGGTGAAAGGGGTGCGGTTTAGGGGTCCTAGTTAAATATGTAACTAGGGTATAAATATATACCGTTGATCTCTTGTAGCCCCAATCGTGAAAAAGAAAAAAAGAAACACTTTGGATGGACAGAATCGCCATGATTCAGCTTTCGGGGATGTAAGCTTTACCAAACCTCGCAAACAAATCCTTATGTCTCTCGTATTCTTACTGTGATCGTTTTCTCGTGCTAGGACACCACCGATTCCAACAAGAGATGTGTAGATTCCCTCGGATA
This sequence comes from Guadua angustifolia, assembly GCA_036346375.1. Classification (NCBI taxonomy): domain Eukaryota; kingdom Viridiplantae; phylum Streptophyta; class Magnoliopsida; order Poales; family Poaceae; genus Guadua; species Guadua angustifolia. The sequence continues at coordinate 648,289 of CM070521.1, read as the reverse complement.
AAAAGGAAATGTGTAGGTCATGAACTGACTAAATGAACCGACCTACTTTGCAGTAAACAGTGAACATCACGTAACACAGCACGTAAAGAAAATTTAGATCGATTGAAATAGCACCCCATAGCTAATACTATTGTTGCACATGCATTTCGTTCCCTGAGATGAACTTTGCTATCAACAAATTAGTTCATTGTTACATTTCACTAACAAAGAAATGAATTTAGCATATGACTGCACACTTAGATCTTAAACATGTCACTGCCAAACAAAGGTAATTCTTACAAAAAGAATAGCAATGGATTGCAGAATGGTACCTGACATATCTCCTGGGAATGGTAGCATGTTTGGCTACACAAGTCATCTTGTAATGAACCATGGTAAATTAAAATTTTGGAATTTCCATTTGTTGAAGCTGAAAGCTAATTGTCTTTTCAGTTCGGTAGTGCTTCGCATGCGCGTCCCAGTGCTGAGCTACAATTTGATGATCATGGCCACTATATATGAAGATGGGTGCACCAAGCATGAATTGATTTGACCACAATTTGCTAAAGCCTAAAAGAATGTATGCAATAAATTAATGCTAAAAACTTTGAAAATGAAAAGATTATCACTTTGAGGAACCAATCGACGGATATATAACTGCAAGGCCAATATATAATGTTGAACCCCAAACATCTACACCATCTATTGAAATTTCGGAAGAAATAGCACAAAAACGGAAATTTTCACCAAAGTTGTCAACGTCATGGGGTGTGTGGATCTCACCGGTGTTGACAGGAGACGGGGAACCGTGATCAATGGCTGCAACCAGGGTAAACAATACGTTTCAAACTCGGATTTTGACGACCTGACGATATCAAAAATCGCTCAAAATTCACTTAAAACTGAACGGTTTGGAAAGTCAAATGAATTTAAAATCTGGTCAAACCGGTGAGCGAATTTCCAGCGAAATGATGAAAACCACTCGAAAAAGCTCGAATTTTGAGCGGTTTTTGCGAAAACTAGTGAGAGTTGGAAAAATGGGGAAAATGAAAAAAAAGGAAATTGCAAAAAAAAATGTTGTGAAATTAGTAAAAATCCATTGAAGGCCCAAAAAATAGGAAAAATAGAAATATATAAAAAAGTATGGAAAAACATGAAAAAAATCATGGAATGAACTTTCCTAAATATGAAAAAATTTCGATATGACCTTTGCTATATTTTAGACAATTGCAAATTGTAAAGTAGCCATTTAGCAATAATATGTCAACAAATAATCTTTCATTTCAATACTACTCACATATCAATCCAGCAAGTGCAAAAATAGGCATTCACATAATGACATTCACATAGCAACACCTTCCATTGCTACTAAATATACTTAAAAAATATTGCTACTAACTATAATTGAACAAATATTGCTACTTGACATAACTGAACAAATATTGCTACTTGATATAATTAAACAAATGTTGCTACATGTCATACTTTAACAAATATTGCTACTTGACATACTTGAACAAATATTGCTACAAAATATAATTGAAGAAATGTTGTTACTAAAATATATTTAAGTAAATATTGATACTTGATATACTTGAACAAATATTGCTACTAAATATAATTGAACAAATATTGTTACTAAAATATGTTGAAGTAAATATTGCTACTTGATATACTTGAATAAATATTGCTACTAAAAATACTTTTTTTTTATTTTCTAATTTCTACATTTTGAATGGCTCAAAAACGTCTCCAAACTTTGTTTTTTTAAAAAAAAAATATTCACACCAGAGGTCATAAAGCTATTAATACTAATTTTAGGGAATTTTTGGATATTTTTTTTAAAAATTTCTAAATTTTTTGAATTTGAATTTGAACTTGACTGGTAAACTGAGTAGTTTCGCTTTTCGTACCAGAGAGATATGAGCGGTTTTCGAATGGTTTTCGTCAGTTTTTTGAACCTTGGTTGCAACCATCCATGGACACGGGGGGGAGACGGAAATTACTATACAAGGAGAATTACAAACACAAGGCTATTCGACGCATCTAAACGACACGACTATAAATGTATATGTATATGTATCTATGGAAATGGTTCCATACTATTGGGAGTGTGTACTCCCACTCTAGGTATACCACTTAAATGATGTTGTTACTAGATCAATGCCCGTGTGTTGCTACGAAAAATAAAATTGGTAACGAAACATAAATGTCAAGCAATAAAAAAAAATTGTGCTACAAGATCAAACATCTATTTCTCCCCATTACAAAAGTTCTATGGTTTCTTCTCCGATATGAATTAAAACCAAATATATTGTACGTAGCAATATATATTACCAATCTCAAAAATCAATCAATCATTTTTATCCCTTTTTGCAATTTATATTACCAGCTCGCGTTCCTCTTCCTCTCGCCATGCCCGTGGCGTACGCTCCTCGGCGTCGTCAACCTCGTCTTCTTCGTCACCTCGCTCGTCCTTGTCATCCACCGCCTTCGCAAGGGCGACACGGGAGCTTCCCCCAAGCACGAGGCTCTGCCGCCAAAGCTACCGCCATTTCGGACCACTTGCCGCTACGCGGTCGCACTCGGGGCGTTCGCCATCTTCGCCGCAGCGTCCGCCGTCCTTCTCGCGCTCGCGTTCTTCCTCCTGCCGAGCACGCCATGGTACGCTGTGGAGTCTGCCTTCCTCACCGCCCACTTCGTCGCGCACGCCATGGCCGTGTGGTCAATCGCCTCGGAGAAAGAGGCTACTGCCGCTACCCAGCCTTTGCACCTCTGCGTCTTCTGAATCGCCATCACCCTTGGCGCCGCGCTCTTCTCCGTTCGGTAGTGGTCCGCTGCGCCGACGGTTCGCTGCTCTACCCAGATGACCCTCTCGCCTTTGCCGGCCTACTCGTCTCCATGCCTTTGGTGTACCTAGCCATCACTGGCTTCACGGCCATGACGCCGGAGCCCATGAAGGTGAACCAGAAAACACCAGCGCCGAGGCGCCCACCACGTCGTGTGCCGTCTCGTCGTTCCTCTTTCTCTCTCGCGACGTTCAGCTGGATCAACCCGTTTATCTCCAAGGGGTATGCCAATGACTCTCTCACCGCTAACGACATCCCATTGGGCAACCGCGCCAAGCGTCGTACGCTTTGTTCACGTCCAACTGGCCGGCGTTGGGGTCACGATACCCGGTGGGCGTCGTGCTCTGGCTGTCCTTCTGGCCGCAGTTACTACTGACCGCGGCGCTTGGCCTCCTATGCCTCGTGGCCATATAAGTCGGTCCATCACTTATTGATCAGTTCGTCGAGTTCATTCGCCGCGACAGCATGACATGAGACATCTTGAATGAATTCCCTTGATTGATTATGTGAAAACTGTACAACATATATAGAGTACAAAAGGAATGATTGGCCGGCTATTAATTACCAGCAATAATAAGGGATTTTGCTATAATAATCAGCCATATTTAGAGAGATATGACTGGTTGTAAATCAGGAAAGAATAATTAGTTATAATGACTGACCATTATTGTAAATATAGCGGGGGAGGGGGGTTAGGAAGAACGGACCGCTACCACCAACTGTAAATTTATATTAGTAGAGATACCTCTTGTTCTTTTGAGTATACTCTAATACTGATTATAAGATATTCCAAAGTGAGTTCCATGAAAAATTTTGTTATGGTTCACTCTTTATAGAATAATTTATATATATATATTCCTTTTACATATGAAAAAGGCTATATAATAAAATAAAGAGCTTCAATGAATTTTTTTTACCATGTCGTATTGGAGCATCTTAGAATTATTATTGAAGTATACCGAAAGTGGTAAAAGAGTTTAATACATTCATTTAAGTGGTACATTGGAGATGTGATTATATACTTTGAGAGTACGAAAAAGGCTTCATAGGCTATGGAACCAGAGTCGCGATCAGAGAATGGAAATCAAGTTGGAGTCGGTGACGCCACTTGACGTGCGCATCGCTTTGTGCCATGATGCCTGGCACATTCGCGGTGACGAATTCATATCACACATTCGATTTGCGTATTGTTAAAATTTATGTTGTGGCATTTAGCTGAGAGACTAACAAATATAAAGCGATGACTTCTCTTAATTAATTACAATCTCTTGCGGTAAGTCGCATGAGAAAATAATAATCCTATAAGACTCGGGTTCGATCTCTGCCGGTGAGATTTCTCTTGAGAGAATAACATGTGGTATTAACTTCGATTCCATTAACTACCTCATGAAATATATGCCACTAGTTATGCTTTAAAGAAGGTCCAACGTAACCTCACGATCGATCCAAGGCAGGCGGCAGGCAGGGAAAGGCCGGTGAGCCAACGACCGACCATATATATATATCTATATATATATATAGTATCAATCTATATATTTTGTCGTACGTGTGACTCTCCGTACACCTCGGCGCCTTGCCAGCTCCAGCGTCCACACGTACGGATCGAGCTCTTGTCTTGACGGGCGGCCTCCTCGCTATATATGTGAAGCCATCACCTCCATCTCCCGCCCCTCTCCAATTCATATGCACCTACAACCAGTCCGTACGTCCATTTGATACACCATGAGCAAAGGTGCTATAATCGGCGCGTCGACCGTCCTTGTGGTGGCGGTCGTCGCCGCCGTCTGCGTCGTGTCCTTCAAGAGCAATGGCGGCAGCAAGAGCGGCGACGATGGCGAGCTCTCCACGTCGGTGAAGTCGGTGAAGGCCTTCTGCCAGCCCACGGACTACCAGCAGGCGTGCGAGGCCGAGCTGACCAAGGCGGCCGGCAACGCCAGCTCTCCGACGGAGCTCGCCAAGGCCATCTTCAAGGTGACCTCGGAGAAGATCTCCAAGGCGATCAGCGAGTCCAAGACGCTCAACGACCTCAAGAACGACAAGCGCACGTCGGGCGCGCTGGAGAACTGCAAGGAGCTGCTCGAGTACGCCGTGGACGACCTCAAGTCGTCCTTCGAGAAGCTCGGCGGCTTCGAGATGACCAACTTCAACAAGGCCGCCGACGACCTCAAGACGTGGCTCAGCGCCGCGCTCACGTACCAGGAGACGTGCCTTGACGGCTTCATGAACACCACCACCGACGCCGCGGCCAAGATGCGCAGCGCGCTCAACAGCTCGCAGGAGCTCACGGAGGACATCCTGGCCGTAGTGGACGAGTTCTCGGCGACGCTTGGGAGCCTGAGCATCGGCAGGCGGCTGCTCGGGGAGGACGACATGCCGGTGTGGATGCCGCTGGAGAAAAGGCACCTGCTGGAGGCCGCCCCGGAGGCGCCGGAGTTCAAGCCGAACATGACGGTGGCGGCGGACGGCAGCGGCGACTACAAGACCATCAACGAGGCGCTGGCCAAGGTGCCGCCCAAGAGCGCGGAGACATACGTGATGTACGTCAAAGCCGGCACGTACAAGGAGTACGTGTCGGTGCCCCGCGCGGTGACGAACCTCGTCATGATCGGCGACGGCGCCTCCAAGACCATCATCACCGGCAACAAGAACTTCATGATGAACCTCACCACCAAGGATACGGCCACCATGGGTGAGCTGCTAGCTGCTACTAGATAGTTACCACACTATTAGTTACAGTTGCATGCAGATCGAGGCCATGCATGGTGATGAATCGATATAAGCATTAATAATTAATCCAATAGTTGAATGCATGCATGCATGCAGAGGCCATCGGGAACGGTTTCTTCATGAAGGGCATCACGGTGGAGAACACGGCCGGCGCGGCGAACCACCAGGCGGTGGCGCTGCGCGTGCAGAGCGACCTGGCGGTGTTCTACCAGTGCACGTTCGACGGGTTCCAGGACACGCTGTACACGCACGCGCAGCGGCAGTTCTTCCGCGACTGCACCATCTCGGGCACCATCGACTTCATCTTCGGCAACTCGCAGGTGGTGATCCAGAACTGCCTGATCCAGCCGCGCAAGCCCATGGACAACCAGGTGAACATCATCACGGCGCAGGGGCGGCGCGAGAAGCGGTCGGTAGGCGGCACGGTGCTGCACAACTGCACGGTGGCGCCGCACCCGGACTTCGAGGCGTTCACGGGCAAGATCAGCACGTACCTGGCGCGGCCGTGGAAGGAGTACTCGCGGACGCTCTACATCCAGAACGAGCTGGGCGCGCTCATCAACCCGACGGGCTGGCTCGAGTGGAACGGCAACTTCGGCCTCGAGACGCTCTTCTACGCCGAGGTGGACAACCGCGGCCCCGGCGCCGACACCACCAAGCGCGCCAAGTGGACCGGCATCAAGACCGTCTCCTACGAGGAGGCGCAGAAGGAGTTCACCGTCGAGACCTTCATCCAGGGCCAGCAGTTCATCCCCAAGTTCGGCGTGCCCTTCATCCCAGGGCTGCTGCCGCAGGCGCAGCAAGGCAGGACGCACTGATCACTTCTTGATCACCATGCATATATATATATATAATATATATATTCCTATCCTAGCTGCTGCTTGCTTATTAATTAATTTGCATATATATATATATATATATATATAACGTACGTACTAATTTAATTGCTCTCTTTGCTTAATGTACGTGTTCGTCGACGATCGTTTCCTTGTTAACTATTAGTTGTTGATTAATTGGTTCATGATCGAGGATGAATGCATCTTGCAATTGTTCCGGATTCTATAATTTATTTCTACCTGTATCATGCATATATACCCAACATACCTCGTACGTTATTGGGGTGAAATGTTGGATTATTTATGTGCATGCGTTCCATTTTAATCACCGAATAATGGGCGAGAACGAAGATATATACAAGGAAAGTGGAATAGGCCGGATATATAGGGTAAAAAGTACGCTTTCACTGCCCCAAGATCTGTTTGTAATACGCTCAACAGAAACATACATGGGCAATTTCACCATCAGTCGATGTACGTATAGAAGCCGTGCCGCTAGCTACCACCATTCAGGCCCTGTTTAGAAGCAATGTATTTTCATAGTTTCTAGGTAATACCATGGTTTCTAAGAATACCATGGTATTTTATACCATAAGGTGTTTGGTTACCATACCAAAAGCTCTGTATTAAAAACCATAGTTTGGTAGATACCATGGTATTTTTAGAGTATTTGAAACTCCACTCAAATCCAAAGTTTTCATGGTTTTGGCTAGCTTCTTATCTATTTCTACTCAAATACCATGGTTTGTGATGTTTCATCCAAACAGTTGGTAGTTCCAAGAAATACCATGGTTTTAAAGGAGTTTGATAAAACCATGGTATTCATGACAAAACAATTGCAAACCATAGTATGTCAAAACCATAGTTTTAAAATACATTGCTTTCGAGCAGGGCCTCAAATGCCAACCTTCGGCGTCAGATAATTAAGCTTGACGACACAATTGGATACTGTAGCCTATGGTTAGATCATTTCATCTCAACGGGCAAGGCTGATAAGCAACCAACAGGTTGATCCATCCTCGCCAGCAAACGAGCTTATTCTTGACCACTGATGGAAAAGAAGTAACCAATATGAAATGTTAGATTCAAATATTGTTATCCCAGAAAAACATAATAACATGCAATTAGTTGGATTTTGGCTAAGCGGTTGAAATTCCTATTAGTAGGCACCGGTCGAACGGAAAACGCCGTGACCGCTCTGGACCATCATCCTCGCCCTCCGCCTGATCCTCAGCCTAAGCCCTCGATCATGCGAACGAGAGGAAGCAACCCAACACGTGCCAACCTATCCACAGGAAAAAACAGTCGTAGTATTCAAATATTAGTTAGACGAAATGCAATTGTGCGAGCAATGAAACATGTGGATCCGCCTGGTGTAGAAGGCTGGGTGGATCCGCCATGCCTTGTTAGGCACACGAATCCGCAGCAGAGGCACCCTCTCAAGGCCCTCTGTGGTGTGGACGAATGCGCGGTGCCATCGGTCCAACGAAGAGTCAAGAAGTGACTCGGGGTGCTCCATCCCTGCAAGTAAACAGGAAGACAGTAGGGTTAGTCATGTGAAACAAAAGATTGAAGAGTTCAACATAAATAAAGAAACGACATACATAAACATAGGATAAAATAATACATATTACACAGTTCAATACAAATTATATAATTCAATACATAAACATGACGGAAGGTCCAAATACCCGCAAAAACCTAACATAGGATAAAATGATACATATTACACAATTCAATACAAATTACATAATTCAATACATAAACATGACGGAAGGTCCAATATACCCGCAAAAACCTAACATAGGATAAAATGATATATATTACACAATTCAATACAAATTACATAATTCAATACATAACACTACGAGCATTGCGTTGCCTTGTGCCCGTACTCACCGCACTGAGAACACCTCCTAACAGGGCCACCCACTTCAGATTCATCCATGTCATTGCGAATGCGCCTAGACGGTGGACGACCAGCCTGCCCTTCCGCACACCTCCGCAAGTTTGCATCCGGTAGACATATGCACACATCTCTGTTAATGGCAGTGAAATCACCATGTGCACGAAAACCACGGAACTTATCGGACCAGGTATTGATAGCATGATCCTTCAGGTAGAAAGGGGACACGTATTGCGACGTGTTCATCCCAAATTACCCGCAAGCTGCGATCACATGCGAGCAGGGAATATGAAGAAGTCTTGGCTTGTTGCAGGTGCATTCACACCATCCAGTGGCCCCTTGGCCTAGGTTAACCTCGTGTGTAATAACCGCTGTGTCGGTTCCCAATCCCCCTTTACACCGGAGAGTCACTTCGAAGCGATACTTAGTGATTCCGAAGTTACGCACCATATGCAGCTGAGCTTTACTGGTTTGTTCCTCCATGTAAGCCATCATCCGCGCACAATACGGTGTTTGCAATGTTGTGGCATGAAATACAGCCTCCGCATGCCTTTTCTGGAAGTAGCCAATGATGCCGTGCAACATGCCTTCCAGGATGGCCACAAGTGGTAGCGGACGCAGGCCTCTGATGACCCAATTGTAAACCTCGGCTATATTCGTTGTCATGACACCAAACCTGTTCAAACATATCAGTTAGCACAATAACTCTAATTGTTCAATCGTCGCAGCTATGTTAATTTAGTATACTAACCTGGCGCCTCCAGTGTCATGGAGCAATGCCCACTTCTCCAACGGCTCTGCCTCTATCCAGTGCGAAAAACACTTAATGTTTCTTGACGTTCGTCTCCTCAGATTTGGAGGATCGAGCGCTCCAAGAGGTGATAGCCTTTTGGGTGGGCAATCGTTCGGCGTTGCTGGTTGCTTCTTCAGCTCTTCGATATGTGCGGTAGTGTGCTTATCCAACTCGGTCAATATCGCGTTAACTTACGTGCCTGGTTCTGCTTGCATAACCTCTTAAATAGGTTTATCAGTTTCTTATTCTTGAACTGCCTGAAAAAATTTGCTCCCAAATGTCTCATGCACCACCTGTTCTGCATTTCACGCCATGGAAAAGGCTTATCAAGGTCCTCCTGTAGAGTCTTAATTGCCGAAATGATACCTTTACGACGATCATGGATGATGCATACGTTGGGCCGACACAAACTATCCCGAACTTCAAATGTTTGAAAAACCACAACCAGCTATCCCGGTTCTCACCCTCAACAAATGCAAAGGCCAATGGAAGTATGTGGTTGTTCGCATCAACTGCAATGGCCGTTAGAATCTGCCTCTTGTATTTCCTAGTCAGGAATGTACCATCGACGCACAGCAATGGACGGCAGTACCTGAATGACGCAATGAAAGGACCTAATGAAAAAAAAGCACGACGAAATATCGAGATCCCATTACCATCCGCTTCACTTTCTTCAAAAGCGATGTACGTGCCAGGGTTGGTTTCCTTCAAGACATCTAGCACACGAGGTAGGTTACAATACGAAGCCTTGTATGTGCCAAACCTCTTCTCTAATGCCTTTTACTTCGCACGCTAGGCCATCGAGTAACTTATCCAGTACTTAAATGTTCTCAAGATTGCTTTCTGAATATAAGAACACTCAATGTCCCGCTTCTCGATGATCTCATTGAACATCACGCTAGCAATTACAGCCGCATTCAGGTTGTGGTGTTTCACCAGAACATTTTCTAGTCTGCATGTGTGCCCATCTACTCGTGATGCAATCCAAAATGTCTCGCACTTCGGTTTGTATGCATGTACTCGGAATTCACATCCTTCGGTTCTGCACTTCACTGTGTATCTATCTGGACTGGACAAAACAACTCGGAACTCTCTCTGCTGTGATAGTGCCCACAGTCTCACTGCCAATTTCAACTCAGAATTGTTTGTGAAAATTTGATTCAGCCGAACGACATTGTTACCATACTCCCAACGCGACTCATGCCCCCACAAAACTTCCATAGCAGCTTTGTTTTTCCTATTCCACTCGTTAGGGATGGGTACATCTGTTGCCCCAGTACTACCATGCATTTCATCATCATCAGCTTCTCCCTCCTCCTCATCTTCGTCGATGTCATCATCACACTCCAACATTTCAGCTTCGTCTTGCATCGTCATACGGTCCACCAACTCCAATTGATCAACAAGTTGCTCGATTTCCTCCCCTTCATCTGCCCGACCTTCCGCGTTTGCTGCATCCCTGTTATCATCTACTACTAGATTTTCAACTTTTACCGAGTGTGAAAAATATATCGACCATTGCAAAATACCGTAGGCCATGTATATGGCCGAACGTAAACCGTCGGTAACTTCCCCTCGGTCACTCATGGTCGGCCATTCGTGGGATTTCCGACGGTACCCTCGGTTATTAGTTTAACGAGAGTTTTCATAGCACTCGGTAAATACATTGATAAGAAGTTTTTTCTTCCTGACAGGGTATAGAAACCCCTAGTAATTTCTCACAACTATATATGGGATTTTTTGTGTAAAAAAGGTAAAAATAATTTCAAATCTAAGGACTAACCTCACAACTTGTTTGCACCACACTCCCTTAAGTCGAACATTTTTTATCTTCAAATTATTAGAAATATGTGATGCCTAGGATTCAAACTCACAACCTCCTAAACATAACCTCTCCCTCCTAACCAACTCACTTCAACCATCTTCTTGCTAGAAGTAAGATAAGTACTTCTTTTAACTCTTGTTCTCATGATGCTTTATCAATTATTTAGTCAAATACATGACTTTAAATGGAAAAGTTGTCAACTACAAAGTTGTAGATTTCAATGAGAGCTACATTTTTCATATATACATCACCTTCATCCAGCCTCGTATGAATTTTGCAATAGCCTAGTGTTTGATTTGTACCCTCGCTAAAAGTTGTACCCCGTCGGCAAATCATTGCAATAACCGAGTGTTATCTTTACACACACTAAATGTATTTCCGCTCAGTGATTGTTTGTAATGGCCGACTGTTAGCATTGCACTCACAGTAATGTTGTACCCTCTTGTCAGCGTACTCTACGTTGGGTACCCTCCCCGACGCACAAACCCAGTCCACGTGGCGGCTGGCGACGGCGGCGAAGACGCCCGCCGCCAGTAAGCCGGCCACGTCGCGCCCGGCAGCAGTGGCGAGGCGCCGCTCGCCGGCGCTTCACCCACGTGGCGGCTTTGGCGGATGGGCGGCGAAGCACGCCCGCCGGCCAGTCTGCCGCCCATGTCGCGCCCGGCGCAGCAGTGGCGAGACGCCTGCGCGCCGGCGCCAGCCCACGTGGCGGCCTAGCGACGGCGGCGAAAGCACGCCCACCGGTTGTGTGTTACCACGCGGCGCCAGCGGCAGTGGCGAGACGCTCGCCGCCGACGCCCGCCCACGTGGCGCTTTAGCGACGGACGGCGAAGCACGCCCGCCGCCAGTGCCGCCCACACGGCGCCGACAAGCGGTGGGCGAGGACGCCGCCGCCGCTGGCGCCCATTCCACGTGGCGACGGGCGGCGAAGCACGCCCGCCGGCAGTCTTACCACGGACGCTTAGCGGCAGTGGGCGACGCCGCCGCCGCCCGCCGCAAGGCAAGCGGGTGGTGCGAGGTGGCTTCACCTCAAGTCTCCTCCCCTATCGTCACTGCGTGCGGCGGCGAACTCTTTGTGTCGATCTATCAAGCTGCGAGGATTTTCGCTACAAGCCCATTCTCGGCGACGCTCTCACCTACCCGTCACAAAGGGGTTACATACCGGGCGGACCGGGCGAAGCCATGCGTCGGCATTTAATGAGGCTGGAGGAACGAGACAGCATGGGAAGGAGTAATAAATGTATGAAGATCAGCATGATGACCCCCCCTTTTACCTACCCCGATGGCCTGGCCTATATAAGGGCCTCATAGTGCATGGGGAGGGGGGATAGACAACCAAGAGTTCGAGCAGTAGAGCATAAAGAAGAACTCGTAACTCCAAAGCTTTGTACTTGCTTAAAACACTCGATAAGAAATCTAGCAGGAAGTAAGGCTATTACCCGAGGCTAGGGGGCCTGAACCTGGGTAAAAATCTGTGTGTCATCCTAGTTCATAGACTCCGGAGTCCTTCGTGTTGGAGTTCCTAGGGTTTTCATCCGTTAGGGTTTGCCAGCCGCGAAGACACCCTCCTACTAAACCAAACCCGGTCTGTAGACTCGGGCCTGTCCAGTGGAATACGCCAACACCTCTCGGTGATTTCATCCTATGACTGAGGGTTTTCCACCAACCGTCGATTTGTGGTAAGCCCCATCGGTAAATCTTCTAATAGCCGTCCGTTTTTGTTCTATCGTCGGAAAAAAGATGCACCGTCAGTCACCTTATTTTTTCCCGACGGCCTGTAGACCATTACATTTCACACTCGGTAAAAGTTAGATTTCTAGTAGTGATCCTCCGCTGCTACCTCAACCGGCACCACTTCCTGAACTTATTCAGCTGTAGCCGATGTGCTGCTGTTTTCGCCCACACCGCTAATATTCACCTCTTCTCTAAGGCAAGCCTGCACTAGCATTACACATTCAATGCTAGATCCCTTGCACCACCTTAACCATTTCTGCCACAATTACGTCCGATCTACTTTCTTCAACTCCCATAGAACCGGGTCACCCTTACTACGCGTGAATAAGATTTGGATGGTAACAGAGTAAACACTTGGATCTAGCGAAAAATATTGGGTCAACCAAAGCTTTATATCACAGATGTTAACTCTATCGGGGAATAAGTGTTCCACCATGGTGACTGCAAAACTGCTCAAATCAACACCATTCTGCCCAATTTTTATTTCACCATCGCCATAATATACCCTAAATTTCACTGGATCCGACATTACTGCGACGACATAAACAAAATTGATTTTTAAATCACCACTAACGTTTAATATCACTAACTAAACAAAATTAATTTTATATCACTCCTAACATGTAATATCGCTAACCTAAACTAAACAGCACTAATATACTATCCCGCTACCAATACTACAAAATTACAACACACATCTAATATCGCTAACATAGAATATCTAATATCGCTAGTTAACAAAAAATATTAACTACAACGATAAAATTATATTACACATCTAATATCGCTAACCTAGAATATCTAATATCGCTAATTAACAAAAATATTAACTACAACGAGAAAATTATATTACATATTTAATATCACTAATTAACAAAAATATTAACTACAACGACAAAATTATATTACACATCTAATATCGCTAACCTAGAATATCTAATATCACTAATTAACAAGAATATTAACTACAATGACAAAATTATATTACACATTTAATATCGCTAATTAACAAGAATATTAACTACAATGACAAAATTATATTACACATCTAATATCGCTAACCTAGAATATCTAATATCGCTAATTCACAAAAATATTAACTAGAACTAACTAATTATATTACACATCTAAAATTGCTAACATTGCATCAATATCTAAATCACTAATATTACATTAATATCTAATATTTCACCATCCTAATAGTCACTATAAAATTCAACAATAAAATTACAAAGTGACGATTTTACATCTATTTTTCTTCTTCCTCTTCTTCCTTCTTCCTCCCTCCTCTCTCCCTCCTCTCTCTCTCTCTTCCCTTTTCCTCCCGAGCGCGCTCTCTCTCTCTTCCCCTCTCCCTCCCGAGCTCTGTCCCTCCCTCTCCCGCGCTCCCTCACTCTCCCGCGCTCTCTCTCCCTCTCCTTCTCCTCTTTCTTTCTCGCCAGTCGCCACCGCTGCTCTCTCTCTTTTTTCGAACGCGCGGCTAGGTCGATCTATCGCAGGACGTAGCGCGCGGCCCAAGCAGTACTCGGCTATGGTCGCCACACCGTTTGGCGAAAATAGAGTGGTCGCCAAACGGTTTGGCGAAAATAGAGTGGTCGCCACACCGTTTGGCGACCATTGCCTGATCTCAGTGTTAATGGTTTAAAACGAGTATTAAGGCGGGATTAGCCTATTTTCGCCAAATGGTTTGGCGACCACCCTATTTTCGCCGAATGGTTTGGCGACCACCCAATTTTAGCCAAACGGTTTGGCGACGGTATATTATTTCTGTAATTTTTTTAATCCGAGTATTAATATCGCAATTTGTAAATAAAATAATATTTTTTAAAAAAAAATTCTGGCATCAATAAACCTTCTATTTTAGACCTTAGGCGCTGTCATTTGTGAGCTATCCCTCGAAGTTCTTAATGGCGAACTGAATAGCAAACGGGGCACAAAACTCTCTCATAACCACTCAAAGATGGAGACATGAAAAACACCTTATTATCGTCATGAAGGGCTTCATGGTAAGGCAAGCGAGAAAAAGAGCGTGGTTATATTTGTTTGATCATAATATTATAGGATAGGATGTGCTCCAAATATCCTAGCAGATTTAATTCCCCTGGGAAGTATTCCCATATCTGCAAAACAAGGCCTGTGCCATGCTGTACGTCTATTTGCCCTGATTAAATAATATAGTATGAACTTGACGATAAAAGTTGTTGCATTTTGGCAAGGAAAATTTCGTGGCAAAGTATGCAGAAACAAGTAAACCAAATTTGCAAGACATAGATGGGTTAAAAGATAGCATGACTAGCATATTGATGGTTCAAAGACATCGCCGGAAGCCTTTTTGGTGTTAGCTCAGCTCCAATTTACACTAATTTTTAAACATGGGCAATTCGACAAAGCAAGTGCCAACTGGGGGATTAGCTTAATCTAGTTGATGTCCAGCAGTGGTTTGAAGCTATCATAAGCATGGTTAGCATAATCAGATCCAACCAATGAGATGCTAAGTAAACCCAAATTTCACAGGATGGTGTTCTACCGCTACCGAAGCAAGGGAACCGCAACGGCATTGTGGAATTTGAGCAAGAGATCCATATGCAATTAGAACTGTTTACCAGCAAGAAACAAAAGGATGCCGGCCGGCTGCAACTAGAATAGAGTAGAGTAGAGTAGAGTAGAGTAGTAGCATTTTAAGTAGGGCCAAGGCCAACCACTCTAGACTCTACTCACCACCTACCAACTTGTTCCAACCATCACGGGGAGGGATTAGGCCGGGAAGCGACAAGCCGGAGCCGGCCGGCCGGCCGCTTCGCCTACAAAAGGGAAGGAAAGGGAAGGGAAGTACAGGACAGGACAGGACAGGAGCGCGCTCCCCCCACGATACATCGCTCTCCGTCACCCCCGCGCAAGTCACAGCCACTCCCTCACCGCATCGCATCGCATCGCATGCTGCTCTCCGTTGCCCAACCCCTGCTCCTCCGACTCCCCTCCCCTCGCCCCCGCGTCGCTCCTCGCGCGCTCGCCTCGGCCACCACCCTAGTGTTCGCGTCGCCGGCGCGAGGCATCGCTCCTCGGCTCCGCGCGGCGGTGTCCGAGCGGGAGGTGGGGATGGAGGCGGCGGCGACGGCGGCGGCAGAGGGTAGGCCTCTTCGGGTCGGGCTCCTGTGCGGCGGGCCCTCCGCCGAGAGGGGCATCTCCCTCAACTCCGCGCGCTCGGTGCTCGATCACATTCAGGTCAGCGTTCGCTTCACTTGTTCGTTGTGGGCGGCTGGCGTGTTTCGATTTCAGCGGATGGGCTGAGCTTATCGGGATTTGGAATTGGTGTGGGTTTGACTTTATATGTGATGACCATGGTTACCGATACCGTTTCAAACTCGGATTTTAACGATTGAACGGCATAAAAAACCGTGAAAAATCGCTCGAAATTTGCTCAAAACTGAATGGTTTGGAAAGTCAAACAAATTTCAAATCTAGTCAAACCGCAAGCGAATTTCGAATGAAATGGACGAAAACAACTCAAATTTCGAGCGATTTTTGTGAAAACTGCCAAAAACTTGTTAGAGTTAGAAAAAAGGATTAATTCCCAATTTGCCATTGTGAATTTGAGAAATCCCAAAATGTGTTGACACAATGAGTGGCAAATAGGGGATGAGGTAAACTTCCAGTGGCATATGAGGAATTTACCCTAGAAAAAATGTGAAAAAAGGAAAAATTGTAAAATTTGTAAAAAAATATTGAAGGCCCAAAAAATAGGAAAAATGTAAGAAATATATAAAAGAGTATGGAAAACACGTAAAAAAATTCCGACATGAACTTTTCTAAATATGGAAAAATTTCGACATAACATTTGCTATATTTTAGAGTATA
The DNA here is from genome assembly GCA_036346375.1 of Guadua angustifolia. Classification (NCBI taxonomy): domain Eukaryota; kingdom Viridiplantae; phylum Streptophyta; class Magnoliopsida; order Poales; family Poaceae; genus Guadua; species Guadua angustifolia. The sequence goes on along the minus strand of CM070521.1, from coordinate 631,785 downwards.
TTTAGTTGTAAAGTAAGTATTTAGCAATAATATGTCAACAAATAATCTTTCATTTCAATACTCCTCACATATCAATCCAACAAATGCAAAAATAGGCATTCACATATCAATACCATTCACATATCAACACCATTTACATTTCAATACCTTTCATTGTCACTAAATATACTTCAACAAATATTACTACTAAATATAATTGAACAAATATTGCTACTAAATATACTTCAACAAATATTGCTAATTGACGTAATTGAACAAATATTGCTACTTGACATACTTGAACAAATATTATTACTAAAATATGTTTAAGTAAATATTGTTACTTGACATACTTGAACAAATATTGCTAATAAATATAATTGAACACGTATTGTTACTAAAATATGTCAAGTAAATCGCTACTTGACATACTTGAACAAATATTGCTACTAATACCTCTAATTTCTTTTTTTTTTTGTATTTTCTAATTTCTACATTTTGAATGGTTCAAAAACGTCTCCAAACTTTTTTTTTTAAAAAATATTCACACCAAAGATTATAAAGCTATTAATACTAATTTTAGGGATTTTTTTGATAATTTTTAAAAATTTTCTGATTTTTTGAATTTGAATTTAAACTTGACCGATAAGTAGAGCAGTTTCGCTTTTCATACCGGAGTGGTACGAGCGGTTTTTGTGATTTTTAAACGGTTTTCGTCGGTTTTTTGAACCGTGGTGATGACTTTACTAATATATAAATACGAGTTAGTTGTGGAACTCAACAGTGTAATTTTATTTTTTTAAATATGTTATACGATTTGATTTTTTTGGTTAAAAGATGTGTTTCTGTTGCAACTATCATATAAAATAGAAGGTAGAATTTTATTTTATTTTTAAATATGTTATATAATCTAATTATTTGGTTAAAAGATGTGTTTCTGTTGCAACTATCATAAAACATAGAAGGTAGAAGAAAGGGATGTAATGTAATTCTTGATCGATGAACCGACCTAATTTATTTGATTAATAGATCAACAGCCAAACTACCTATTTTATAAAGAAAGGGGCACAGGATTCCTAGTGTTCGAGTTTGATTGCGTGTGAGGTTCGCGTCAACGTTTGTTCCGCGCGTATATGAATTTACTGATCAGCTTGAATTGGTTGCTTGATTCGTTTCGACTAGTATCTTCCCCGTTCGTCTGACTGGATGGCGGCGAGCACGTGCGCACGTGTGCACCATGTTCGTGCGTGAGCCCAATTGCTTGGGCACGTGTGTTCGATACTTTTTAATCTTATTTTATGGATGAATAAGATGGTGGTTGGTTGGTTGATGGAATGTGTTTGGGTGCAGGGGGAGGATTTGGCGGTGAGCTGCTACTACATCGACTGTGGTATGAACGCGTACGCGATATCACCCGCACAGGTGAGGAGATGTGCTCAAACGCTGTTGCTTCTTAGCTGAATATACACTGGTGGATCGTGCTGTTCGTGCACTTGTATGAATTGAATTGGCGATGCATGCTTGACAGCTTGAGACTCGTACTGTGTTTCTGCAGCTGCGGTTTTTGTAGTGTTGCACCCATGCTCATTTTTCACCTTACTTGTCAATGCCACGAACAATACAGAGCCTCTTGTTATGCTTACCTTTTAGAACTCCGATGCTTGCTCATTCAGTATGTATCAAAATTGTCTTTACCTGCAAAATTCTAGATGTAAAGGAGCAAAATTCTAGTGTCTTTACCTGGTTGTTCATGACTTATTTCTAGTGTAACAAATAATGGTACCACAATTCCAAATTCCAATTCAAGGGGATGGCAACCATCTTCCCTTCCATTTGCGGCAACTTTTCACCAGTTCTGTTTGTTGCAACATTCGACTACAAGAGTAGTACTGGGGAAGAGTGGATCTTGAGACAGCACCGGTGGACCCTTCAACCTCTGCTCAGCTTCATTGCTTCAATGCACTTGGACAAAGTTTGTTTAGTTTTACAATTCTGGGTGGCCAGCTCAGGCTCAGTGATATTCAGGAGAGGAGCGGGGGGCTCAGCTTAGAGGAGGTTATTTTACATTTATTCGAGCCCACTTTTTAACATATTGTATACACATCAGCTTTTTTATAGATATAATTATATAATTCCCTTGGTTGAATTTAGATTAACCAATTACCTACTCTGTTTGGTCAAATTTAGATACTCTTATGAAGGGTTTGTTTATGCATGTTCGAGCACCTCATCCAACATAGTTGTTTGGAGCACTCAATGTATACCTCATCCAACATAGTTGTTTGGAGCACTCAATGTATACAATGATTGTCTGTCATTTTTTACCCCACAGCTATATTCCAACACCCCTTCAGATTTTGATTTCAAACTTGAAAGGTGAGCTTATTGCCAGGATTATTTCTTTTCCTTAATAATTTTAGCCCATTGCAAAATGCTCAATTTTAAGTTTCACTTCTACAGTCTAGCCCAAGGATTTCACTCCCTATCTGACTTTGTGGAGCATCTTGCTGCCAATGTTGACATTGTCTTCCCGGTGATCCATGGGAAATTTGGTGAAGATGGTGGTATTCAGGTTAGTAGTTACCACCTGTCAGTGAATATTGAATTATTCTTTACAGGAAAAAATTAAATATGATGGTACATGCTTGTGGATTCTCAGTCTGACTTGGCATTACACTAGCATATAGTGCTGAGTGGCTCTTGTTTTATAAGATTTCTACATTGCTGCTGATTACTATTGATGATAAGACATACCAAGAGAGTTAGATACACTCAGTATAGAACTTAATCTCAGTTCATCAATATGTGCAAACTCGACTGTAAATTTAGTATTGGTGACATTTCATATGTTTGCAATGCTCTTTGAAATATTCAGGAACTTTTGGAGCAAGCAAATGTTCCATTTGTTGGGACACCCTCTAAGGAATGTCGCCGTGCTTTTGACAAGGTATGATATACACTTTTTTACTCTACTGCTTTCCATGCCATTATTTCATAAAAAAATTGCTTATAATGTAGCTTCATCTGAAGCATAATACCTCATATACAGCAACCATGACATGGCACCACTTGGCCCATAAATTTTTTTTATATTACCCTCAGAATAGTTGCTCAAGGCTTCATATTCCATTGAGTTCTTTTTTTATCGTGATTTCATCATCCTTCTATGCCATTTCAGTACTTGGATGGGAGGGCACATTCCAGTGTCATCCTTAACATTTTCTGAGTTGAGCAAATCTTAACGTGTTATCTCATGAAATGAGTTTGCTGATTATTAGATATTCTGGTCTCTGGACTCTATTAGAATAAAGCTCTTCCATTCTGTGGAATAATTGGAGTTTCTGAAATGCTATCTGACGAGCAGGTTTACAATATCAGTACTATCTTTTCAAGGTTGCCATGGAAATGAGATCTGTGTCCATCAATATTGGATCCCTTTTGTAAATTCACTTGATATCAACCAATCCAACTATCCAAATGACCTGATTCGTTGAATCCTGAATATGACTGCAGTATAATGCATCTCTCGAGCTCAGTATGCAAGGTTTCTTAACAGTACCAAACTTTCTTGTAGAGGTAAACTTTCTTTGTCAGTGTGTTTTGTACTCAGTGTAATATGTATTATCTTTATCAAGAGTATGGTCACTCTGTTTATTTAATATTTTTTTATAAGGCACACAAGTTTAATGAGCACAATATGCAGTTTGTAAGGAAAACAGGTAGTGACACCCTTGAAAGTTTTTAATCATTCACAAATCTGTTTTGTGTGTGTGTGCGCGCGCTTCTTATTCAGAAAATAAGAGTTATTTTGTTGCTTCCATGGAACTGGATCCTAGCAAACACTTAGGAAAAAAAAACAAAAGGATTTTGGTTTGTCTGTTATAAAATCACAACGGTGGTTAAGAAAAATAAAAGAATGTCTTTCATAAAATCTAAAAAAAAATGGAAGACATGACCGATTTTGTCATGCTTGTTTTGAAATCCATGACTTGATTGATTCTCAATAAAATCTTAGTAAATTTTGCAATAAAAGTTTTTAAGGAGGTGTAATATGTGATTCCTAATTCTGATGCTCTTCTGTTGGGGCCTGACTATGTGTCCTGCATGTGTCATCTATGGCAAAGTAGAAGGACAAGTTGGCTAAGTCAGAATTGGAGGAATGGTTCGAAAGACTCAATTTGAATAAAGAAAATGGCAAAGTGGTGGTAAGTGAGGATGCTTTACTTGAAAATTTCTTTCCAGGATTGCCTTGGTCATAACTTCGGATGTCCTTATGCAGGTCAAACCTACGAGGGCTGGATCAAGCATTGGTGTAGTTGTCGCTTACGGTGCTAACGAGGCAGGTGAGAAAGCGGAGGGAATAATTTCAGAGGTACATGGTACTTAGTGCTATATTTTTGGGAGTTGTTCGGGTTAAAAAACGTCAGTGGCTTTTATCTGATGTCCTCTGATTGCTAACAGGGAATTGATGATAAGGTTATCATAGAAGTTTTCCTTGAAGGGGGCAGTGAGTTTACAGCCATCGTTGTTGATGTTGGAACGGCTAATGACAGTGAGCCTGTTGTTCTGCTTCCAACAGAAGTATGCTTTATATCATCTTTTCCTTCTCTCTGTTTTACTGTGGTTCTGAACATGTCTAACGAGAACAGAGTTGCTTTGACCACATCTATAACAAATATCAAGTTCAGCATTTTCATGATTTTATTCAGTTTTTCAACAGTCAGTTTGTGCCTGTAAAAATAACTGCAACATCCAAGACAAAAAGGATATAATATTATCACAGAGGGATGAGATATGTTTTCCCTATCTTCGTTAGCAGAATGAAAGGCATATGATCTTATGTTAATTCTTGATTCAATCATACTTGGAAGACACTAGAGTACTGTCTTTGGATTATTAACAATAAGGGAAGTGTTTAATAAGTTATTTGAAATTTTCATTTGGTCCTCTTAGGGTAGACAAAAAATTGTTCCTTATGGGGAGATTTTGATTTCTAGAAACTCTCGAGGTGATATAGAAAGCCTGAACTAGTTTTTTTCTTTCCTTTTATGCAGGTTGAGCTTCAGTCCTCCAGTAATAGTGATATTAAGGAGGATACAATATTTAACTACCGTAGGAAGTACCTTCCAACTCGACAGGTATTGGAAATATAGATCCCAGACTACTATGCAAGTGATTGGGATATACATGCATAAGTGGCGGATCTTTTCTATTGATCTATGTAACTTTCTTTCCCCAAAATGAGACAATAATTTTCTAGAACTTTCTGATACAAGAACTTTACAAAGTCAAAGAGTTGTATTTTTCACTAGTCTAGTGTTCTTACACAAGAAACATTTGCAGTAAGCTATCAAGTGCTGAATATTGATCTCTTCACAGGTTGCTTATCATACACCTCCACGTTTTGCGTCAGAGGTGATTGATTGCATAAGACAAGGAGTATCTCTTTTATTTCGCCGTCTTGGCCTGCATGACTTCGCCAGGATAGATGGTTGGGTTTTACCTACTTCTCTACCCTCAGCTGAAAACGGCGGTAAATTTGGAAATACCAAGTATGGTACAGTACTTTTCACTGATATTAATTTGGTAAGCATCTTTAGAATATTTCCTTATTCTTAATTTTGCACCATGGGTTGCAATTTCTAGTGTGTGAAATCGGTTATTACCCTCTGTTAACAGATAAGCGGGATGGAGCAAACCAGCTTTTTATTCCAACAAGCTTCAAAGGTATCACTGATAATACTTTGTTTATGTCCCTCCTAATTTGGCAATTTTTCCATTTCTATAAAACTTCTAGTTTAAATAAGATAAATGATTTTCCGTGCTATATGTATGTGCACCTCTTCTTCCTACTGCGCAACACTATTGAGGATATTCATATTTTGCTAATAATATTCAGTACAAAACACTAGTACTAAAGCCTATCAATAGCCATTATCAGGCCATTACCGCAAGTAAGTGTTGTACGAATACATGTGTACATATAGAATGCTTAATCTTGTCACTAACTTCAGAACAAAAACAACATTTTTCAGGTTGGATTCTCTCACTCTCGAATCCTTCGTACAATTGTTCAGCATGCTTGTTCGCGATTTCCTTCTCTTGTTCCATGCAACAATGCATGGACTGCTTTGTTCAGAAAAATGCAATCAGCAAAACAAGCAGAAGCAATCCAAAAAGGGACATCCAAACAGAAGGTTTTTGTGATCTTTGGTGGTGACACTTCAGAGCGGCAAGTATCTCTTATGAGTGGCACAAATGTCTGGCTTAATTTGCAAGGTTTCGATGATGTAAGACCTCTAGCTTTCTAATAGCTGATCCTTGATCATCATTGTGCTTCTGTTCTTGATGCCTTGATGTATGTTTTAGTGACATGTTCAATCTGTATTTTGTTACCGTTACAACTTCATCTCTCTCTTTCTCCCTTTGTTAGCGGATCGTTTTGGGTTTCAACTCTAGCCTACCCCAACTTGCTTGGGACTAAAAGGCTTTGTTGTTGTTGTTGTACCTTGGACTGTATGATATCCAATGCTTGTATGTTCCATTTTCATGCACTGATGGTTTATTTCATTTCCTCTTTTGGTGCCTTCAGCTTGATGTGATACCGTGTTTGCTTACACCTGCAAATGGATATTCTTATTCCCACAACCAAGATTTCAGTGAAAGTTCACGTGACGTTTGGACATTGCCGTAAGTGTTATTTCTTCTAATTGGATCTTCTTGACAGTAATACACCATAATCGTTGATTTGGTAAAACGAATTAACTTGCTATACTATGGTTCCGAAGTTCCAGAAAACAGTCCTTGTCTTCCACCAGCTGGTCAATTGTAAAATGTGAAGCTTTACAGTGAGTTGCGCAAGGCCAAGGATCATAATTTTAGACTTGCGTAATTCATCTTCTAGATACTATTTGAAAAAGGGAACCCCAAATTTATTTGCTATAGTTTGTTATTAAATCTTTCTGTTACTTTCATCTTAACTGATCAACCTAGTTTTGGATTGGTTTCTTGGACATCTGTGTCCTGTAAGAGACAATGTATTCAAAATTTGAAGGATGCTATAGGGTATTAGGGTTGCCAATGGGGATGTAACTTGATTTTTCAGTATTAATGTGTTGGAAACTATAATTTAGATTATCGTATATTGGCCCAAAGAAAATAATTCGTCTAGCATTTCAGTCTTGGAATTGTCATTTTGGACAGAAGATGGGATATGTTATCAACTTGTTACTTCCAATCAGTATTGCTTCAATGCTGCATCCGCTCATATACCAAGTCAGATAACAATCCCAAATTCCTGCATCTGACAAGTAGGATTATTATTTGGATGGTGAAGTAAAAATAGTTATCCATATGGAGTATTTTTTTTTAAAAAAAGGGTAAGATAGAAATTGACTCCACCAAATGACATTTCCGGATTTGACTTCTCATTGCACATGATGGAAAACTCACCAAGCATTATTATTTTGGTCATCATTTTTTTTGGCCGTCTGTGTGCACCCTACAAAACTGGGATTTACATCTGACAGATATATTGGTTTAATTGTGAGCATTTAAGATCCAACAGGGACCTTTAATCTTAGAGCAGAAGCTGTGTTTTTTTTTCGTTTCTACTTTATACAGTTCATTCAATTATTAGCTGTTTGGCAGATATTCATTAGTGTTAAGACATACTACTGAAGAAGTTCATGCTGCATGTGTTGAGGCAATCGAACCTGAACGGTTTGAAATAACATCTCGTTTACGTGATCAAGTGATGAATGAACTTGGACAAGCACTAAGCAAACATGATTGGTTTGCGGGCTTTGACATCGCTGATGAACAACCTATCAAATATTCTCTGCCACAATGGATCAACCATGTTAAAGAAGCTAAAGCTGTAGTGTTTATAGCAGGTACGTTTGCAAACAGACTTATGTAGCTATACTTATAGGCACACCAATGTTACTCTTTCCATATATCCTAATCCATGCAGTTATGGTACTTATACATGATTAACTATTTCCAAATCAAATGAGATATGGAGATACCTTGGCTGTGTTTTGAATAGAACTTGTTGTATTCAATATGAGGCCAATGACCATTATATATAATTGTACAAGCGGGAATAAAAGGAATACCTATATAAGGTAATACCTATACTAGGAAAACTTATACCCCCCCCCCCCCACACACACACACAAAACAAATGCAAGGTGTATGCAATAGCATTGCATTTGGAAGGGTTGATACTAAAATAGAAAAAAAAATCCAAAATCATGTTCTTGAAGTAGTCGTTGTAGCATCCAACTCTAGAAAAAACAAGCCGACGATGGAAAGCCAACGAAGGAGTTGAATCGACGATGGAGAACTGACGAAGAAGCCAAGTTGACGAAAAGCCGACGAAGGAGCGAGTCGATGAAGCCGATAGAACGAGCTGAGTCAACGAAAAGAATCGAGCCAATAAAAAGAGCTGAGGTGACAAAAGAGCCAAGATGCTAAGGACTTGGATGGACGCAACAGAGCTAAAAATAAAAGACTCAAAGAAGAGCTAAAGAGCCGGAGCAGAGCCGAAGAGCCGAAGCCAAAGAGTAGGAGTTGAGCCGAGAGCCAGAGCCAAAGAGCCGAGCCGCCGAAAATGAGCCGCCAAAAAATCATACTAGAGCCAAAAGCTGGAAGCTGACTGAGAAGTCGGAGGTTGAGCTGATTTAGAGAAGCCGAGACATCTGAAAGCCTGAAAAGCCATAGCCAAAAGCCGAACGAGACCGAGGAGCTCAAGAGCCGGAGCAAGAATTGAAAACGGTATTAAAACTGATTGAGCTATCAGTTTGACATCCGATCGGACCGATCGTCGGGCGTTGTCCAAATGCGGGCATGCATCAGCTGAAGCGGTCGACCAGCCGAGGCATCAGCGTCAGTCGGGTGGCGCAGACGAGTGGCGGGCCGTGAATGAGGTGGTCGCTAGCCGGAGGCGGGGCGAAGGCGGTCCTTCAGGAGGCGGAGGATGGCGCTCCGGGCGGACATGCGCTGGGATGTGGCAGGAGCCACAGGAGGCCAGCGCGAGAGGCTCGAAAAGTCGCGGGTGGCTACCGGGGACGACAATGAAGGCGGTGGGTGGCCGCGGGAGCCAAGGTGGCGGACGCGGCCCAGAGTGGTCGGCAGCCGCGGGAGCTGAAGGTGGCGCACAATCGGAGATGGTGTCGGGCCGACTCGAAGGCCACGGCGGCCGAGTGTGAAGACCAGCGCGGAGGCCGGCGAAGCGCCCCGGAAGCGGGCAAGCGTCCGAGGTTGCGTCAACGGTGGCCCGGCAAACGGCAAAAGCTGAGCATGTAGTGGCAGAGTCTGGCAGCTAAAGCCGGGATGAGCCGGAGAAGCGGACATGTGCAGAAGGAGCCGCCCCCAGGAGTGGAGATTGCTCCTCCCGGGGGCACCGACAGCGGAAAAGAAAACGGGGTGACGGCTAGGGATGGCGCAAGTGCATGTCGGTAAACCCTAACTCTAGATCCAAGATCTGATACCATGTTATGAATAGCACTTGTTGTATTCAATATGAGGCCAATAATAAGTATATATAATTATACAAACGGGAATAAAAGGAAAGCCTATATAAGATAATACCTATACTAGGAAAACTTATATAAGGAAAACCTATATATGAGAGTCTATATAAGACAATATTTATATCCTTAATAGGCTGAATATCTCTGGAATTATTAGACTACATTAACAATTCAGCTACTTCCTCCTCTCATAATAAAACCAAACAAAATTGGTAATAGCACAGAGTGAAAATTACAGATGGAGAGGCCTACACATAATTAAAAGTCTTAGTCTCCCCTGATATGATTGTGGCATTCATTTTACATTCATCACTTATGGTTTATTTTGTTTTAGTATTTGATGTCCAGTATATTACCTGTAGTTCATGGTGGTATTGGAGAGGATGGTACCATTCAATCGTTGTTGGAATCTGCAGGAGTTCCTTACACAGGTTCCAGTGCAGCTTGTAGTGTATTTGTATGTTGCTAACTCTAAGAAGACTATAAAACTATGATAATATTGAAGTTCTCGTTACGCAGGGCCAGGACCAATAGCTTCTAGAACATGCATGGACAAAGTTGCAACCTCACTTGCCGTGGATCATGTATGAACCTTTCAGACCTTCTCTTTAGGGATTGTCACGATCTTTTAAAATGTGATTTCTGAGTTTGACAATATGCCGATATTTCAGAATTTCACTATGATGCAAACAACTTTAAATTAATCCAGGAGCAGTTCATTAACAGCGCAGTGGTTGCTTGCTAAAAAATTGTTAGAGCTGTACCCATGTCATGATTGTGACTTTGCAAGGTGGTTCATGAGTTTTTTCTGATACTTCTGTAGTTGACTAGTTGTGGAGTTCACACCATACCGAAGGATGTGAGACCAACAGAAGACATAATAAATTCGTCTCTTGTTGATATCTGGAATGGCCTGAAAACAAAACTACAAACAGAAACAGTATGTGTGAAACCTGCTCGTGATGGATGCTCAACTGGTGTGGCAAGATTGTGGTGAGCATTTCCTTAGCTCTAGTGCACTGGTATTTTTCAATTATTCAACGTGGGTACTGTATCTTGGACTGTCTTACACATGCCTCATTAAGAAACCTCTCTCTATTTTCAGCTGCCCAAAGGACCTAGAAGTCTATGCGAATGCATTGAGGAGAAAGTTTCAGCGTCTGCCTGCTAACTGTCTATCCAGGGTACCAGAAACTAAATTTTATAACTCATTAAGCCTTTGTATGTACCCATTGAGTGACTTGATCTTAAGATGCTCTTTTTGACGTGGAGCTATATATATTTGTTAGGCACATGGAGTTATTGAGATGCCAGTCCCTCCTCCAGAGTCATTAATATTTGAACCTTTTATTGAAACCAATGAAATTATTATTTCAAATAAATCAAAGAATGATAGTGCCCGCCATCTGGTATGGAAGGGAGGAAATGAATGGCTTGAAGTGACTGTTGGTGTACTTGGCAAACGTGGAGAAATGCATTCATTAAATCCAAGCATCACAGTCAAAGAAAGTGGTGATATTTTATCTCTGGAAGAGAAATTTCAAGGTAACTAGGCAAGAACAAGTCTTTAAAGGTTTTTCATTGATTGTTTCAGTCTTGTATTATCTAAACTCTGAAGGCCAACTTAGCAATGTTCTTTGCAACATGCTGGTGTATTTTCTAGTGGGGCACAACATTTCACTGTTCCTAGCATAACACAGTATAGCACAATAACAAATAGAGTAGTACGCTTGAAAACTAAACCATTGGAGAACTGTTTTGGGTGAATGTTGTCTCTCTTAGCTTACCTGCATTAAGTGGCCGTTTGTGTTACCATGTAGTCACTATGCTTACCTTATCATTCACTTCACCTGGACAATGGCTGATCACTGGAAAAGCTAAAAACATGCTTGTCATGGTATAAAAGGCATGAAGTGACTACAGTCACCCTTGATTGTGTTTATTGTACAGATAATTTTGCTTAAGTCCCTAAACTTTGGTCTTTTTTTATAGGATTTAAGCTTTGTACTCTTGGGCATACGGTAGTATTTTAGGAATGAGCATATTATTTTGATCACTCAACTTTGGGGATGGGTATAAATCAAGACCTTAGTCATTTAGAAGTGGGGGGTAATGGACGGGTCTTCATGGTGTCAAAAGGCTGGTTTTAGACCAATCTCTGAAGTTATCAGACCAAAAATAGTGTTCCCCGTCCCCAATTACCAATGTTTCAGAATTTGTTCGGATAGATGGTGATTAGAGCCAATCCATATGGATTGCTAGGGATTTTAGTACAATTTCCCGTTCAATCTGAAGGTATTTTGTCTAATCCCGTCTTATCCAAACAAACCCAGGGATCAAAATACTCCTTTTCAGCACTGTGACTTGTCAATGTATTTTCCTCCTATGTGCATAGCTGACAAGATTTAATTCCATTTCCAGGTGGAACTGGAATCAACTTGACACCACCTCCAACAACAATTATGAGGTCTTGTACTTTTACTGTTTTCAATTTTTTATATATGTATGGTGGAATTTTTTTCCGAGTTGAGGAAATTTGATGTGATTGCTTGCTGCGAACACAGTTCCAGATTCATGTCAGCATCATGACTTGATATTGTATCTTCTGCATTCGTAGTGAGGATGCGCTGCAAAGGTGCAAAAATAGTATCGAGGTCTTGGCAAACTCTCTGGGCTTGGAAGGCTTTTCACGAATAGACGCATTTGTTAATGTTCGCAATGGGGAGGTACCTCTCTTTCTCATGTGAGTGCAATTAGTAAGTGAAGGACAAATTAATTGCGATGACTAATTAGTGTTACCACATTTCGTACTGAAGGTTCTGTTGATAGAGGTAAATACTGTACCTGGGATGACTCCATCCACAGTTCTTATTCATCAAGTAAGCCTGACGCAAAAGGGCCTCTGCCCGCTGTTTTATTATATTTACATTGCATTTCTCCTCGTGGCTATATTAAACCTTGTAATTAACCTCTGTTCGTACCATCCAAATTACAGGCGCTCACAGAGGAACCACCCATCTATCCGCACGAGTTTTTCCGGACACTTCTTGACTTGGCGTTTGCAAGGGCAAACTAGCTCAGCTCCCCCAGCTATCTGGAAGGCGTCCATTTCAGTGGAAATAAGGTCGTTTATTTATCACCATGTAGTATCGATTTGTATTTTGCGACTGTCCATGTGAGCTGCTGTATCGTTGTTTAAGCACGTGACTATAGAATATAGATATGGATTTGATAGTCACTGGTGAGTACGAATTTGCAACGTTGTCTGGGTGTGAAACTTTCTGAGCTCCTGGATAGACGTACGTCACGTGGTGGGTCATTCGTAACCGTAGGGTGAAAGTGAAGCACAGAGGCCTGTCTTCACTGGGTGAGCACTTCATCTGCTAATTAAAAGAAGAAGAAAAAGATAAGAAGAAAGTAACCGTCCAGGCAAAGAGAGCTGCGATAACAGTGAAGCCAACGAATCAATGAAATCTTCTCAGACAAGCAAAGAGTGATCGAGTGTACAAGCTATAGGGTGTGTTTGATAGGGCTCTAGCTCCACTAGATCCGTAAAGCTGGAGCTGTGAGTACATTAAGAGTGTTTAGATAGATCATCTTGTTTACATTTTAGATCAAAAATATAAACTTAATTCACTTTATTTGAGTCTACAAGTTTCAGATCTCAGTTAGGATCTGGAGCTCTACCAAACAGGCCATAGTATACCACGAAACTGCTAAACTACACCCCCCAGGGTATGTCTTTCTTTCCTCCTATCTAGTCTAGTAATTATATCCAACAAAGGAAAAGACAGTAGATGATGATTAAATACATGCTTTCGGCTAGCAGCATGTAGTAAACCAGACAAAGTTCCGATCGATCATTTCTTCCACCATCCAAAGTGTAACTTCATCGATATATATATATATATACTCCATTTGATAACGAAGATGATAGCCTAGTGCTGCGATAATCTTACAAGGAAAATGCGTAAAATAGGCATTGATCAGATCGCAAAGAAGCAGCCAATGCAAAGCGCATGGGTATGTATGTGCATTCTTCCGGCTCGAGGTGCTCATGGGACCATTTCGATTTTTCGGCCTCGTGCCGGGTCAGACCCCCAGCGTCGGGTCAGTGCTGGGCCCGGTTTTTCAAGGTTAGGCTTTCCCGAGCCCCGCAGCTGGTTTGAACACCTCTTTACTTTCGGCTCAAATTTTACTCTAATCATTGCTTCCACCATCCAAAATGCGTGTATGCCACTTATCTTTGCTTCTATAAAAGAAGGGCAGTGGTGGTGGTTTATCTGCTATTCCATCGCCACATTCTCTCATAAGGGTAACAGGCGATAACATGTACATCCGGTCTACGTGTCTATTGGATGTGAAGTAAGTAACGGGGGAGAGCGCCAAGCAAAACTTACTAATCTTCTAACAGACCGGTACGGATCAACTAGCGGGCATCGCTAATTGATGCGCGAGATATCTGATCTTTCATGATACCGCATACGATAACTTACAAACCAATCTGAAAAGATATAAATGCAGGAGCTGCCTTCGCACAATATAAAACGATGAGTCTTCAATTTATACAATCAACCCTATCTCTCTTCTGTCTTGTCCAGCAACTCTCTCTCTCTCTCTCTCTCTCTCTCAGCTAACAGCAATCACACCAATAATGGTGCCCGATTGCTTTTCTTTATTTTATATAACTCAACTCATAATTGATAGACTAATAGGATCTTAGTGCCTAATCATGAACACCTAGAAGATGGGCTTAGGTAAATACCTTCGGGATTTGCATTGCTAGATGAGGACGCCATTGAGCTTGCACGAAGAGGAAGCAGTGGTGGCCTTGAAGAAGAAGACGATGCAGACGCAGCTAGGGGTGAAAACGGTATCGGTAATTACCGAAATTCCGAAAATCGTTTTCGAAATTTTTCAACCGGACGTGTTTCAGATCGGTAATTTTCGAATCGAATCGAATCGGTAATTTTGTCGAAACGATAACGATAACGGTTTTGATCGGTTCGACCGTTTCCTTCATATCCGAAAAAATCGGTAAATTCCGTCGGTAATTACCGGAATTATTCCACCCACAAATCACACTCCTTCGGTCACTAAAACACCCATAACTTTTTACTCCGAACTCCGATTTAGGTGATTTTGGACTCTATCTGAAGCTTATCACGAGGGCTACAATCTCCACCCATTTTCATGATTTAACCAATCATAGATATTTTTAAATATCATAAAAATAAAACTCTAATGTAGTCATTCAAGTCTAAAATTTGATGTGTGTTCATCATAAATTTGTGAATATTTATTAATTACTAATTTCTATGTGGATGTACTATTTGTGTGAATTTTTGAAGTCAATTGGTGGTACATGTCCTACGACGTTCTGGGTCTCTTTTTCGATTCGATCGTTCTGATATATATTTTGTATCAATTTTCGTTTCCGATATTTTGAATTACCGATGCCATTTTCGTTTCCGTAGTTATCGATTCGATATCGCTTCCGAGAAAAAATATGAAAACAAAAATGGTTTTAGTGTTTTCCGACCGTTTCCGACGTTTTTCACCCCTAGACGCTTGTCGCTTCCTTCTTGCTCCGTGTGCCTCCTTCCCGACGTTCGGACGGAAAGGAAGAAGAAGATGGCGTCGGCCTTTCCGTCACTCCCACGCCGGATCGGGTAGACACTAGGGTTTTGTGGGGCGAGTGTGTGGCGAACCTTAGTGCGTGTGCCGGCCCTCAACCCTCTTTTTATATACGTGGTATGACAGGGGGCCCACAACCAACGGTGTGATGTTGCGCCCCCGATCAGGGCGCGAGATCAACCTAACATTCTCCCCCTTGATCTCGAGGCTAAATTACTTAACTTAACATTAATCCCGCTTCTCGATAAATTAGTGCACAAAGACCAAGGCGTTGCAACAGCCAGTTACGTGCTGTTGAACTCAATGACTACAGTACACCTTTCTATCTCAAAACGGAAACTTAGTCTTATGGGAGATGGTTGCTTATTTGACTCCTTACATCCAGAATCATAGGCTTTCCAATAAACCCACGGCGGCTACGTGTTCTCTGAACACATATGGTGGTAAGCCCTTAGTCAGCGGATCCGCAAGCATACGCTTGGTACTTATATGTTCTAATCTTATGGTTTTGTCGTGCCCCGAATTTGCAATTCCGGACACTCTGTGTATCCTGCACTAGTCCAGGATCGCGCTAGTGCACACAGACCAACAGGGTATAATATCACATCATACACAGCGGAATATTAAATAAAGTACTTCAAACATTTATATAAACGAGTGTACGACTTATGGTCATCCTTACAATAGTTATGCCACGCAGGGCTTACAATAATCAAATAACAAAAGTTCAGCAGCGGAATATAAAAATTCGTGATGTCCATCTTCTCCACAGACGCTCCGACGAAGGCTTGCCCCTAGTTCCCCGGCTCCTCGACATACTCTTCCTCGTAAGCTGGTGTAGTTTCCTCCTCTGGTAGGTTTGTCCGCAAGGGTGAGTACACACCGTACTCAACAAGTTATGCACAGAATGCACATCTATATACTACATGTTTGGCTTGTTACAAAGGATTGGCTTAAATGGTTATTTTGCTTTGCATGAATATTTCAAAGTAATATTTAATTAGATTGAAAGCATCAAACCATATAATCAATATATATCTCAAATTGTTTTTCCATAATATTTTGGACACACAGTCCCTAGTCAACTTTATTTTACCACACTGGCACACAGCCATCCACCCATTTTATTTTTAGAACACTACCCTTGATTTGTAATCCCGAGCATTGTCCATTACCGTGGACTCGGCTATTCAACAGTTTTGACACTCTGCAGAGGTTGTACACTTTACCCACAAGATCTGATCGCACACCACAAAGGCGATTAACCGTAATAAAGCTTTTGAGACTTCTATCTTAGCCTAAGAACCTCTCCGTGTTGCCTTCACTATCACTTCCCTCACTCGAGCGAAGTATAGATGACGAACACCGTTGGATAGGGTACCAAGCCGTAGCACGTGCACGCTCCCCGCATGATTACCCCTGTAATCGCCACCCCGAGGTATCAAAGGTAAGACATCAGAATCCTACTAACTAGGTCTTCCCATTCAGACGTGTGGTTGTACGAGAGACTCAGGTCAAAGGCTTGCAAGGTAAAGTCCTTAACTGACCAAGGCAAGACTTTCTTCTCTCAAATTGGCACACAGCCCTCACAACACTCAACCCATCCCACAGTTGCCACGAAGGCCCACCTGGCACGAAGCCTCGGTCCACTTGCCCCAGTCTAAATCAATTCCACCCCAGTTATTCAACGGTGCAACACATGCCCGCAATCGTCTTTCATGTAGAACCACACAGGTCTCTACAATCCAACACCATTACCAACAGTATTCCACTTAATTCAGAAATCATTCAATAATCTTTAGTCAAAGTTACATTTGTATTTAAGAATATCATTCACGTATTAAGCATGACTAAGCAACTATTCACGGTCTAGCCTCCCGTGTTGGCACAATATCCTCAACCAACTAGATTTACCCAACTTAGGTTATCAAGGAATCATGGCATACAAATGATATCAAGGTGGCATAAACAATTTGGTTGGATAGCTAATTCACCCAAAATAATTAAAGTCATTTTTAGTTGAATTAGCATGCATAGTTTAAAACAAAGTATATTTCAAAAATTAGGAGCAACATGGTCAAAGCATAACTTGCCTTCGAAAAGTTGCTGATCCTGATCCGAAGTCAAGTCCTGTACTGGAAATTCCCCCTCGCAACCTCCCGACAAATCAACGTCTAATTAAAATCAACATACACACAATAAATATATTTTCCAGAGAGCTAAATCAACTCTAAAAATTCTACAAAATTCACCAATAAATAGATCTTGATTTTATAAATTTTTAGAAATTGGAATCACTCAAATCGGAGTTAAAACGCAAAAGTTATAAGTGTTTGAAGTTTTAAATTAAATCTAAAAAGAATAAACCGAATTTCTTTATTTATTTCTATACGGAAAATCCGAGAATTATGACGTCAGCATGGTGAATTATGACGTCAGCACCGAAAGCATTTTCTACCGGAAAATATATATTTAATTATGACGTCATCATCACTGTTTATGACGTCACTGCTGACGTCAGCATCGACCCCGTCAGGTCTGACATGTGGGCCCCACCGATGACGTCAAGACGGACACGTGGCAGATTCTCAACGCGACACGTATACAACTCCTACGCACACGTGGGCATTCCCTCCCTTGGGCACGTGGCACTAATCCTAGCCGTCCATTTTGATTTCTACGGTTGAGATCTAACGCGCTACTGTGCTGGTCTCTAATATGGATGGACACGTGGATTTACCTCCACCGTTGGATGCGAATCGGGCGGTCGAGGAAGCTCGCGAATCCGGCGAAGGCGCGGCGAAGAGGTGCTGCCGGAGACGAAGAAGATGACCTCGTGCACGGCGTTCCGACGCAGCTCCGGTGGGAAGAAGTGGTGCTTCGGATGCGGCTCAACTCGGGCGTTACTCCGGTGTCCTTGACTGCGGCGGAGAGTCACCGGAACGGGCGCAAACGGCGGCGAAAGAGTTCGGTACTACGGCGAGGTATTTCGGGCTCTATGGTGATCCTTGGAACGCGTGAAAGAGTACTATGGGTGCGGAGTGAGGTGCTTTATACCCGGAGCTAGAAGATGAAGCGGAAGAGTTAGTGCTCCGGCGAGTAAATGCGGCGGTTCCTACTCGAGCGCACGGCAGCGGCGGCGATTTCGTTCGCACGAAGACGAAGCGACGTGGCGTCCATCCGACCGTCCGCGCGTGATCCAACGATGGAAAAATCGGGCGGCGTTAGGGTTTCCCGAGCGGCGCACAGTAATGGGCTCGGCCCGTTACTGTTTCTCCGGATTTTTAATGATTTTGTGATTAAAATAATTCCGAATATTTATTTGAATTAATTGAGGCACTAAAAATATCAGAAAAATTCTAGAAAAATTCCAGAAAATATTTTATGACATTTCTAACTCAAATAAAATATTTCCACATAAATTTTATTAAAACTTTTCATTATTAAATCAATTTCTCAAGAAGAACTAATTTCCAAAAATTCAAATAAATCCAATTAAATTCCAGAAATTCTTAAAAATTCAAAATGAATTATAAAATTCAAAATTAGCAAAATTTGAGGATGTTACAGGTTTGATCCTGGATCTTCTCCTTCACAACATAAAACTTAATGTCCATGTGTTTGGCAGCACCACTTGACTTGTTGTTATAGGAGTAAAAATCTTTGGTTCATTGTCGCAAAGATACCGTGAGTGGCCTTTTATCTTGTCTACCACTCTCAATCCGGTACAAATTTCTTAAGCCATAGTGCGCCTTGTTGCCTCATAACAAGCTACAAACTTAGCATGCATTGTCGGCGATTTATGCAAAGGATGCTTTGTTTGGAACTTTTCCACGAAATAGCTCCCCCTGCGAGGGTGAATACATAACCTGATGTGGATTTCTTAGTGTCTACACACCCCGCAAAATCTGCGTCAGAGTAACCCACAATCTCGAGGGCACTCGACTTTCTGTACGTTAACATGAGGTCTTTGGTTCCTTGCAAATACCGCAAGACTTTCTTAACAACTTTCCAGTGATCTATTCCTGGATTTGACTGATATCTGCCAAGCATTCCGGTTACAAACGCTAAGTTAGGGCGAGTACACACTTGAGCATACATTATGCTTCCGACAGCTGAAGCATATGGAACTGATTTCATTTGATCGATCTCATATTGGTTCCTAGGACATTGAAAATTCCCAAACTTATCGCCCTTGACTATTAGGGCAGGCGAAGCCATACACGCATGCATACTGTATTTCTTTAGAACCTTTTCTAAGTATGCTTTTTGCGATAGGCCTAATACCCCTTTAGTTCTATCTCGGTGAATCTCAATTCCTAAGACATAACATGCCTCACCGAGATCTTTCATTTCAAAATTTGAGGATAAGAAGTTCTTAGTTTCCAGAAGTAGATTTTTATCGCTGCTTGCTAGCAGGATATCATCTACATATAGGACTAGGAAAATGAATTTTCCATTCTTAAACTTTGCATAGATGCAATTATCTTCCTCATTTTCCTTAAAATCAAAACTCCTTATAATCTCATCAAACTTAAGGTACCACTGTCTAGACGCTTGCTTTAGCCCATAAATGGATTTGTTTAGTCGTCATCCCATATTTTCTTTACCTTCCACGACAAAACCTTTGAGTTGAGCCATGTATACTTTTTCGTACAGATCCCCTTTAAGGAACGCCGTCTTAACATCCATCTGATGTAATTCTAAATCATAATGTGCTACAAGCGCCATGATGATTCTAAAAGAATCCTTTGTTAAACAAAGAGAAGGTCTCATTATAGTCTATTCCTTCTCTCTGAGTGAAGCCTTTTGCCACGAGTCTTGCTTTAAATCTTTCAAGATTCCCTTTGGAGTCACGCTTAGTTTTGTAGACCCATTTACAGCCTACTGTTTTGGCTCCTTTAGGAATTTCTTCTAAGTCCCATACCTTATTTGCGCTCATGGACTTCATTTCATCTTCCATGGCTGCGAGCCACTTAGATGAATGGGGACTTCTCATGGCTTCCTCAAAAGAGGTGGGATCACCCTCTATCTCTAAGTCTTCAGTTACATAGACTTCATAATCAGCAGAAATAGCTGATCTCCTGTTTCGTTGTGACCTCCTAAGAGGTTCTTGAGCAGGTACACTGTCGGCGTTTCGTATAACCGGCAATGAATTTGTAAGTATGGGGGGTTGCGCGTCCCCTCCCCTCGAATGGTTAGGCTAAAAAAGCCTCGAATGAACACTGGATCTGGCTGAGGAGTCTCAGATTTATACTGGTTCGGGCGGAATGTCCCTACTTCCAGTTCGTGATGGCGGCTTGTATTGCCCTGAGCTCAGGGAGCAAATAGAGGTTACAAACGGAGGTTAAGGACAAGCCCTTAGCGCTCGCTCGGGAAGAAGAAATCGGGAGGGCTTTCTGGAAGGCGCCGACCCGGCCGGAGAACCTGGCGATCTAAGGGGTGGTCTTTGGTGGCGAGCTCACGTGGGTGCGTGTGAAGGAAAGAAAATCTATCCCCCTCCTCCAAGGGCCTTGCCTCCCCTTATATAGGCCGAGGGGGCAGGTTACACGAGGATTTGAAAAGAGAGGTAGGGGACCGCTACGTCTGGGCGTCCTAATCTTCGGTCATGATGACGGGCAGGCTCCTCGTCCGGGCGACCTGGTCTTCGGTCATGATGACTGACAAACTCCAGCGCATTCCATACGGGGTGGGTAGGCACAACGGGTGGCGCCCTTTTCGGAGGGCGCACACCTGCCCTCTGAGCGCCTGTCAGAAACTGACGTCTTGAAAAGATAGGTGCTTTAGCTGAGGCCGTCCTCTGGTTGCCTTGGGAAGGAACCGTCCGCCCCAATGTTACCGTTGCGTCCGTGCAACAAGTGACCCGCTCGGCGTAGACTGCTGACGTGGCAGAGACTATGGGGCCGAGGCTTGCGAGGACTCTGGTCGGGGTCCTGGTCGGAGCCTGTGGTGGTACTTGGTGCGGGGTCGGGTCGGAGGAGGTGCCTGCGGAACCGTCGGCCCCGGGGCGGTCGGGGCCGGCGGGAGCGTCCGATCCGAAGTTCGGCCGGAGTAATAAAGGCGGGTGACCCTTTGGGGTCTAGGGAGGCCCTTGATGAGGATGTGGTCCAGTGTGGCCCATTTGGTATCACATTCAATCTCGACGATGACCCCCTTTTAGCGAGGGACAAGGGCCATGTCGGTTTTTCCTTCAGGGTTCCTGCGCTGTTGTCAGCCCGGACTCCGAGGCTAGGTAACTCGGAGAAATACGATCTTGAAATAGATGTATACTTTTGTTGTGGGGTACCTGGTATGGGTATTAAATCCATTACTCACTATAGGAGGTCATTGTGGCTCTTCAGTGCAACTACAACAAGATCTTGGGGCTCCATAACAACAGAGCCTCGTGCACGCTAATAGTCGCACTAGGAGAACTAACGGCAGTGTTGCAACAACTGGAGGTGCAACGACAGCAGGTATCGAGAAAATGGGCTCTTGAATCATCGGAGTTGGGGCACAGACCCGCTTCTCTTCAAGGCTTATTTCTCAGGGTACCATGCTCCCCCTGATCATTTCTTCCTCTAAGAACACAGCGTGTCTTGTTTCTACAAACTTAGTATGTCTGTCAGGACAGTAGAATCGGTACCCTTTTGATTTTTCAGGATAGCCAATGAAATGGCAGCTGACTGTCTTAGCATCTAACTTTCCAATATTTGGATTGAATACTTTAGCCTCAGCTGGACAGCCCCACACATGTAAATAATTTAGAGTGGGCTTTCTCCCAGTCCATAACTCATATGGTGTTTTAGACACCGACTTACTGGGCACCCGATTAAGAATATGGGCAGCGGTTTTTAACGCCTCCATCCATAGACTAATCGGTAAAGTGGAGTAGCTTATCATACTTCGTACCATATCCATTAATGTGCGGTTACGCCTTTCAGCTACTCCATTTTGCTGAGGTTCGCCCGGCATAGAATACTGGGCTACTATGCCATTTTCCTGCAGGTACCTTGCAAAAAGTCAAGGAACTTGGCCATAAGGGGTATGTCTACCATAGTACTCCCCTCCACTAGGGGTGCAATCGGCTCGGATTCGGTTGGATATCGCTCTTTCCATATCCTAAACCATATTTTTTGTCGGATTCGGATAGTTCCGGATACGGATACGGCGCGGATAATATCGGTAGCGGATTCGAATCGAATACGGAGCGGAATCGAAATGGTATCGAATAATTTTTGTCGGATAACACGCAAAAACAGATACCGCATAAAGCACACATATAACACTGATTAGCCAGCCGATGATAAGTTTCGAAATATAGAATGATACGCAAATAATATTACAATAAGTCGATAAAATGACCATGAGGTCCACAACTCCATGTTTCATAAAGAGACAATACAATTCCATATTTGAGACAATACGACAAGTCAATAATATTTAGATTACATCATAAGGAGTACTAAATTAGGTTGGCAACATCTCAAGCAGTCAATCATTATCAGTTTGCCACCATAGTCTCATCCTATAAAACAAAAGGTAATAATAAAGTTAAAATGGAAAGTATAGCAATTAAAAAGTGTTAGTATAAATAATGAAATGCAGCCAATAGTCTATCTCAAACATTTTATGACTTGCAGTACATACCCACCAGCCAAATTTGCATAAAAGCAACAAATCACAACTGAGGAATGTAATGCAAGGAAGACATTGCAGTGAGACACAAATCAAGAACTAGCAGTTGCAGGACGGAGTTTGAACAAATACACCATTTACATGAACCGGGCGCACTTGAACATTGCACCCAACAAATAATTTAGTCAGAACAAATCAACAAAATGCTACTATGCCACACCACCTCTAATCACAGATCCATTCTGGAGCGATTTCAAAAAGAAAAAGGAGCAAAAGTTGATCCAACTATACCGCACAGCAAGAAAATCATCGGTGTCGCCATCATTTCATGCCTAAGCGGCTCAAGTAGTAAGCAGATCAAGGCATAATGATAAACCAAGATTAACAAATAGCTAAAGAAGTACTACTTTGGATTTGTTCTTCTTTCTACCAAAGATTGCCTATAATCTCAACCTAATCATATAAAGTCAAGAGTCACAGGTTGGCTTCCTAACCAAAGTTCTCTCAAGACACTCCAAACAAATTGAGGAAGAACACAGTTAGATTGTATCAAGAATATCTGCTCCCATTCGCCATTTCCAACTCACCAAAATTTCTTCGAATGTCGGGTTCCATTGACTATCTCTACATACTTCGACACAAGAACATCTTGTCCATCACAAATAGGTATTAGGAAACGAATTTTCATAGATCACCATCACGAGCATGAACCCTAAACCATTTAAGCACGTAAAGAAACCTAGCACAAATCTACACTTCTTATCAAATCGCAAAGACATCACATAATACCGCCCATTCGATACTCAAGCACACGATAGGAATTTCATTAGCATCAGCACATGAGTACTTATCATTCTATCAGGCCATGCCAAAAGCATACAAGGCAATTAATATTCAAGTCACAAATCACAGATCAGTGGTTCTACTTCTAGCTAGCATATATGTAGAAACCATCACAGATCAACTACTCCATAAGCATCAATCAGTTACATGATACGTTTAACAAATCACAACTGAAACTTCGTACGACTACTTCGTTTAACATATATGCTACTGATTGATGAACATATATACGACTACTCCATAAGCAGATGAACTCTGTTTCGTTTAACAAATCACAACTGAAACTTCGTACGACTACTCCATAAGCATCAATCAGTTACATGATACGTCATCTTTGAATTAATATTCAAGTCACAAATCACAGATCAGTGGTTCTAGCTAGCATATATGTAGAAACCATCACAGATCAGCTATCACAGAGCATGAACGATCAACGATCAACCATCAGTCCATCACAGAGCATCAAGAACAAGAAGAACAAGAAGAAAACCTTGGGCTCGGGCTCGGCGCTGAGGGAGGAGGCGTTGAGGTGCTCGGCCGGCTTCGATTCGAGGAGGACCAGAGGAGGTCTTGGCATGAGCCCGGGCGACGGAGGAAGGGCGGCGGCAGCAGGGCTCGCCGGCCAGCGCCGAGGAGGAAGGGTGGCGTGGAGGGCTCGCCGGCCGGGTGGGCGACGGCGGAAGGGCAGGCCCCAGGCGTGTGATAGGGTGGCGGCGGATCGTGAGGGAGACTGGATCGTGCGGTAGGGTGGCGGCTAGCTTTGGAACTGGAGGGATTCGACGAGGGTCATGGGAGAGGGGGGGAAGGTGTGGCGCAGAGGGCTACTGGACGGAAACAAGAGGAAACTGAGAGAGAGGGCGGCGCGGGAGGGTGCAGAGAGAGCTAGGGTTAGCGTCGGCGCGTTGTGTCGGGCAATCGGGGTTAGAGACCAAGAGTCCAAGACAAGTAAGAGTCAAAACTAGTTTCGGATATCCGATTCTAGAAATTCGGATATATCCGAAGATTTTCTCGGAAAATACCGATCCGACGGATAGTGCTCTCCCGAATCCGAATCCGACATAAAATATCCGAATCCGAATCCGAAAATTATCCGAAAAAATATCCGAATCCGATCCGAACCTGTCCGGTCGGTCGGTCGGCAAAAATCCGATCCGATTGCAACCCTACCCTCCACGGTCTGATCTTACTACTTTAATCTTTAGATCATGCTGATTTTCAACTTCAGCCTTAAATACCTTAAACTTATCTAATGCTTCTGATCGTTCTTTAATTGGATAGATATAGCCATAACGTGAAAAATCATCAGTGAATGTTATGAATGAATCAAAACCATCCACTGACTTCATAGGAAAAGGACCACAGATGTCTGTGTGAACAATTTCTAAAATTCCTGTGCTTCGTTTGGCATGTTTCTTAATTTGCTTCACATATTTTCCCTTAATGCAATCAATGCAATGTTCTGAATCTGAGAAGTCTAACGGATGGAGAATTTCTTCTTTGATTAATCTCTCAATCCTCCCCCTCGAAATATGGCCTAAACGACAGTGCCATAATTTCGATGATATCTCAGTCTCACTTCTCTTACGCTTCTTACATTCATTCACAGATGAAGTGGCATTCACAACATTCACATCATTACTTTGGGAAAGTAAATAAAGCTTGTCTTGCATGAAGGCAAGACCAATATCAATATTATTGAATTGAATCAAACATTTCTTATTCCCAAAATGACATGTATAGCCATCATCGTCTAAACAGGATACTGAAATCACATTCCTCCTCATGGAGGGTACAACTAAAATATTATGTAAATGAAGAATGAAGCCATTATTCAATTCTAAGGGGAGATCTCCGATGGCTTCAACATCTTCCTCGATGCCATTGGCGACTCTAATGCTTCTTTCTCCTCTTTTCAGGATCCTCTTCGTATGGAATCCCTGCATGGAATTTGCAACATGAACAGTTGCACCTGAGTCAATCCACCATGTATGAGTGGGAAAATCTAAGTACAGGGATTCATCTATGAATGTAATTTGATACTTACCATTTTTGTTCTACCATTTAAGGAACTGAACGCAGTCCATCATGTAGTGTCTCTTTTGATGGCAGTGCCTACATGTATCCTTGTCCGCCTCTGCTGGACTCTTGCCTTTGCCTTCATAAGGTTTCTGGCCAAGGGAAAACTTCTTATTTTGAGGTTTTCCCTTATTCTTAAAAGAAGGCTTAGACTTGCTTTGAAAATTGCTCTTTTTATTTGGAGATGATTTGAAATGATTGATATGGTCAAGCCTCTGAGCTCTAAGCCTTTCTTGTTCTTGAGCACACATAGCCATCATTTTTTCTATACTCCACTTTTCATTAATGGAGTTGTAATTGACTGCAAAAGTCTCATATTCCCTGGGTAAGGAATTAATGATAAATTGCACCAAATACCCTTCTGAAATCTCCATTTCCATGGTTTTCAGCTTAGTGGCTATGTTGCTCATCTTCAGAATGTGCTCTCTAATGTTACTTTGCCCATCAAACTTCTCATTTGCAAGTCTTTGCATAAGAGAGTTTGCATACATCTTAGTAGAGCCGATGAATCGATTCGAACTTTGCTAAGGTATTCCTTAGCACTAGCACATTCTCGATGACACCTCTTATTGCTTCCACGATGGAATTTTTAATTACCATCATGCATTTTCTGTTGGAGTTTTCCCACTTCACACGCCAATGTCGTATGCCATTCTTGTCAGAGCATTATTCTCGAGCACCGGCTGACCATCGAGGATCGGTTGGGGCTCGATGGGACGATCATGCGTAATTGCATAATCAATGTCTGAGAGTGCAAGTGCCATCTCAATCTTCTCCCTCCAAGAGGGATAATTCCCCCCATTTAGGGGCTCAATAGCAGAGATCAAACTCAGAACATTTGAAGTGTTCGCAGCTTCAAAAGAAAATACAACTTAATCAGAATACTGAAATAAAATGCATGAATTAATTCAACGTTGGTTCAATTAAAACATGCTCTTAACAGGAAAATTGTTCTATTTCTAAATCACCGTTGGGCAGAATTAGAATAGAACAAAATTTAAACTTAATTATTACGGCAAATTTTATCATCAACGTTGGTCAGAAGATAAAATCCCCTACTAAAATAAACTTAATATAATTTTATGGCAAATTTCATCATCAACGTTGGTCAGAAGATAAAATTCCCATACTAAAATCAACTTAACATAATTTTCTAATTAAATTTTCACGTTGGGTCTAATTTAATCAGAAAATTGAACTTAAAATTTAGCAGCGGAAACTGAATTTAACTTAGTACTTAACCTAATCTTCACAGCAAAAAATAAACAAAAAGGTCACTGTTTATTCACTGTGCATGGCCGAAATCAGCCCTAAAAGGCCCTACGGCCTTCTCAGCTTCTCCCCGGTCCCCAGGCCCCCACAACCTGGGCCTGGGCCGGTAAAATCCTTCCCCGCCTGGGCCTTAAGAAAGCCCAGCCGAGCCTCGAAATCACACGCCGTCGGATCAAAACGGACGGCTGTGATCCACCGCGGCGGGAATACAAGAACCGGAAAAAACGGCGCCCCTAACAAACCCTAATTCATTCTCCCCAAACGCCCGAAAAAATCGGTCCAGGCGACGGAGCACGGGGCACGGTGGCGCGGACGGGCATGGTGGCGCACACGGCTCGTCGTTGCTGAAGCTCTGCGCCTAAGGCAGAAGAAGGCGGCGCTGTCAGACGGGGAGGCGACGCACAAGACGGGCACAATGGTGAGCTTCCTCGTCATGACGCAAGCACGGAGCTACTCCTTCTTTTCTTCTTTTGTTGATTCGGTTCTTGAGGATTTCTTAAGGAAATTTTCTAGGGTTTCATGCTTTTGGGGGAAAAAATTCTGATCTAGGGTTTTTATCTGAGAGCATAAAAGATCTTCCTCTCCTTCTAATTGCTTTGGTTAAGTTCTAGCCCGAAGATAATTCTTCATCTAGGGTTAGGGATAGGCACTACTAACCACAGCTCTGATACCATTGATAGACTAATAGGATGTTAGTGCCTAATCATGAACACCTAGAAGATGGGCTTAGGTAAATCCCTTCGGTATTTACATTGCTAGATGAGGACGCCATTGAGCTTGCACGAAGAGGAAGCAGTGGCGGCCTTGAAGAAGAAGACGATGCAGACGCAGCCATTTCCCTTCTTGCTCCCGTGTGCCTCCTTCCTGACGTTCGGACGGAAAGGAAGAAGAAGATGGCGTCGGCTTTTCCTGTCACTCCCGCGCGCTTCGGATCGGGTAGACACTAGGGTTTTGTGGGGCGAGGTGTGACGGCGAACCTTGGTGCGTGTGCCGACCCTCAACCCCTCTTTTATATACGCACGGTATGACAGGGGGCCCACTACCAACCGTGTGATGTTGCGCCCCCGATCAGGGCGCGAGATCAACCTAACAATAATCTCTAATCTCCCTACAATGGGGTATGCCTCTAGGCCTTATATTAATGCACGATGTATAGCTAAAATACATCTAAACTGACTCAAATTCATCTTCTAAATGTATACAACTTAGACTCTAAAAGATAAAAAGATATTACAACTTTAATACTTAAATTTGGCCATCCAAATGATTGAAATTTGTCAGCCAGTTAAAAATATGAGAAAGAAAAATTAGAATTTTTCGCTATAGAGAAATTTGAAGATAATCTTCTTTTCAACAAAGTTCAAGAACGTCAAATTCCAAACTCGAATGTGAGAGTTATGGACTTTTTAAGGTTGGGTTGTGCTGCCAATCCGAGTGGATTTCTTTCTTTCTCTTCAAACCAAATTGGACTCTTAGGGCCTGTTTGGTAGAACTCCAGATTTCAGCTTCTCCTGAAATTTGAAACTTATAGGCTAAAATAAAGTGAATTAAGTTTATATTTTTGGTCTAAAATGTAAAGAAGACGATCTATCTAAACACTCTTAATGTACTCATAGCTTCAGCTTCACGAATCTGGTGAAGCTAGAATTTTCAACTTCTCCAGATTCTTCTCCTGAAATCTGAAACTTATAGGCTAAAATAAAGTGAATTAAGTTTATATTTTTGGTCTAAAATGTAAAGAAGATGATCTATCTAAACACTCTTAATGTACTCATAGCTTCAGCTTCACGAATCTGGTGAAGCTAGAATTTTCAGTTTCACCAGATTCATGAATCTGGAGAAGCTGAATCTCTGCCAAACACACCCTTAGTTTCCTTCTCTTCCATGAATTGAGCTCTCCTTATCTCTATCCAAATTACGTGCAAGCCCACATATTGCCATACATGCGGCCCCATACAGCCTTGGCCCATATGTGGCCAAAGACGGCCCATGCAATCATAGCTAGCACATTGTTGCCTCTATATGATTTACGCATTGCCTATTTTATTCTTATCCCAACAACCGTCTCACCCTTCTTAACAATTTGACCAGACGCGACGGCGAGGTTGAGGCCTGCACCGCAATACAAGAGTGATGATGGAAAGGGCAAAGCTTAACCAAGGAAGGTGATAGAACTGAGTGTATAAAGCAAACTAGGACACCCATTGATACCAACTCAAAATGTTAGAGTGATATAATTTTTTTTTATCCGTAGCAAAGCATGCATAAGCATTGAACTAGTTAGTCAAATGAAGGTAGCTATGGTCGAGACGATTAAAGCCTCCACAAAGTTAGCTAAACCAAAAATGTTGGTTGGTGATCGAATTCCATTGTCTTTGTTACATTGTAACGAAGAGATCGATGGGCCCAGCTTCTAGTGTCGAGTTGAAATTGGGAGAAGCTAGCTAAAGCTTGTTGTTCAATCCCACTGATCATCTGTCGTTTCAATGAGACCTCCTACCTACCCTAGCTAGCATCTTAAGTAGTTCTCAAAGGATTGTTTGGTCGGGTTTAGATAGTTCAGATCGGCTAAAAATACTGCGTAGATCTTTTATTGTTTAAAAGTACTTCTGTTTATAGTATTGTAGCAAAATATTGTTTATCTCATTTTTAGCCGATCTGGACCGTTGGATGCCCCGATTGTACGGTCCTCGTCTACGAAAACTGCTTAAGTGACATCGGATGATCCTTGTCTACATGAACTGGTTAAGTATAGGGACTGCGGGGAGCCTTGTCCAAGCTTGATATATAGCTGCTGTCTGTCTAGACGCTCTATATGGTGATGACATTGATCAGAGGATTAGCTGCAGGTGTATAAAGCTAGCTGAAGATCTTTTGTGGGAGAATAATTTGCCAGTGAGATGGATGCTCCTGTCAAGGCACTCTGACGAATTGGGAGTCGACAGTTGGCAATTAAGGTGGACAAGAAGCGCGCGGCAACCATCAACGAATCACGTTACGTACACGGCCGATTCGCTCAACTTAATCTGTTCATGATTCTTTTTTTAGGAACATTTAATTTGTCCCCTTCTTTTCAGAATTTTTCTTTTACCAAGCATCGTTAACTAATGTTGTCTTGTTAGATCAGTAGGAGAGCATTTCAGGGCGTGCGTAGCTAGCTAGCTTATGCGTGTGGGTTGCTTAATTAAACACGTATACTTGAAGCTAATTGAGAAAGCATTATTGTAGTTTCGTAGACAAGCTAGTACGTGTTTAACAACGTCACGCATGTAGTATATATTGGGTAACTTGTGTGTTTTGTTCTTTGTACCAAGTGGTATATGTATGAAATGGTTCAAGAAATATATATATCATCCATATGTTTGGTTAAACCATCAAGTTCTAGTCGGTGTGATATAAATTTGAGTAATATTCTCTATAGATGTTGAACCACTCTATTCATCCAAAACAATGAAATTAAATGGTACAGAACTATTCTATCCTATTCAACCTCATACCACTAACCAAACACATCCTTGGTGCATGTGTTGTTGATAACTTGATAGACGGTAGGTAAGCAAATTTGTCCTGCTAAAAGCATGGATGGGTCGATATGAGCTGGCAGACATATCAAGCTTCGGTTGCTTTCTCCACGTCATAATTAGAAAATGAGTCACGAAAACGTAATGATTAGTACTACATTCAATTGTTTAGCACTAGGATCATGCGATCGGTGTCATTCAGCCTAAAACAAAATATATGACTGGACTTAATTTTTTTCTCAAATTTCCAAAACTATATATATATAAAGAGAGAGAGAGCTATTCTACAGCTGCGTGTAGAATAGCATATTCCCAGCCAAATTTGCTTTACCGACTGAGCCGGTGCAACTGTCCAGTTGACTAAGTGTGTTTGTACATAAATGACTAATAAATGCTACTTAGTGCTTGTACATGAATCTGTCTTTTTTTATTTAGCCAAAATTTTCAAATGTGATTGATTTTGATTTTCAGATTTTATAGATTTGTAGAATCTCATCTCCTCTACATATGGTAATTTTTTGAGAATTTTTGAAAATATGTACATGTGTTTTTCTGAACTTTAGAAAACACTTGATTTGTTGCTTTTTACTGGTAAGAGTGCTATACACAGGTATAGTAATACTTTGA
This sequence comes from Guadua angustifolia, assembly GCA_036346375.1. Lineage (NCBI taxonomy): Eukaryota > Viridiplantae > Streptophyta > Magnoliopsida > Poales > Poaceae > Guadua > Guadua angustifolia. The sequence goes on along the minus strand of CM070521.1, from coordinate 600,674 downwards.
GTAAAAGATAGTAAAATCTATAAGTCTCATTAGTAAACATTAATTTTTCAGGTAACAAATTTTACTATCCTTATACATAGATTCTATTATCGATATATATATGTTTTACTATCATATAGTAGTAAATCGATGTTCATTTTAGCAGTAAAATTTGATTCATGCAACGTTATTAGCGAAACTTATATCATATTGTTCCTCTCGTCATCAGTAATCTACTAGTAAAATTTGTTCGTGAATAATAAAAAGTTATAACTAAAATAAAGAAAGAACAAACTTGTATACAAACTAGGAAATGAAGTAACTAGTGAAGTAGTAAGGGTAGCCGAAACAACTAATAAACGTATTTGTTAGTTTGTATATGATTATGTTCTTACTTTATTTCAACTAATAAGCGTATTTGTTAGTTTGTATATGATTCTATTCTTACTTTATTTTAGCCATAACTTTTTATTCCTAACTCCAATTACCGAACAATTTTCACCAGTAGTTTACTGACGACAAGAGGAATATAATGATATAAGGCTCACTAATAAACACTACACGACTGAGTTTTTACTACCAATTTACCGAATGTACTGTAAGATTTTACTACCACATGGCAGTAAAATCTATATATACAGATAGTAAAATCTATAAGTATCATTAATAAACATTATTTTTTCTAGCTGGTAGCA